>JAOBRC010614897.1:0-10869 GCA_027575255.1 Scolionema suvaense
CGATCTACATTCAGTTTTAACTCGTTCATTTAGCTCGTGTCGTTTCCACACTGTCGAGTTATGCAGACGAGCTAAATGTTTAACTCGACCGATTTAACTCGACAGTGTGGAAACGGCTAATTGCAGAGAGGAAACGTTTACAGCTGAGTATCGGCCATTAGCTTTATGAGGTGATGTTCTGAAATTAGCATACTGAAGAAGGCAAAGTTTGTCCACAATTATCTTTCCAACAGCTGAAGTTGCCGTCGCAGTCATCGCAATGAATTGTACTTGACCATGAAGCAGGCTTCGAAGCTCAGCAAGACGGCTATAATGAACACGAAATGTCTTTGTATGCCAGGATTGTAGCACCCTGAATAAAACAGAAAATACAAAACCAAAAGACAAAACATGTATGAAGTCACTTCCAGTTCAGCTTTAAAGATGATGATGAGAAACTGTTGATTGACTGAAAGATATGTTTGACAAATTAGGCAACAAAAAGCGAATTCCTATTTATCTTTATCTTCATTCAATAGTCTCGCCTAACTTTAAACATAACCACACACAGAGCAAATGAGCACTATTTTGCGTACTTAATACAAGCATAAAATGTCGTTCTAGACACAATACATGGTGGGCAGAAAGTAGAACGCCCACTTTACCCAAACTGACAAGTCCTTCTTGTGAGCTTCAAAATCTCACGCGAGTAAGGCAAAGAGTAAGGAGAATCCTCCAGTCATAATTTCCTGTTATAGAGCGATTATAGCTATGGAACTTTGTAGGCAGTTCTCTTACAAGACTTTCAAATGTTGTAAAAAATAGGTACTGTTTCTCGTCCCTGGCTTTCATAGTGGGCACCCTCCTCTACAAAGGGGAGGGGTATGAACTTGCAGAAAATGGAGTAGATGCGGTGGAGATAGAAAACTTCCTGGATCAATTGGGGGGTTAGCATTAATCGGGGGTACATTTATAAATAGGGGGGCGGGTAGACTGCTATGCCTCAGCAAGAATCAGCAGTATTAATGAAGGAAAAATAATATGAATAAAACTGTAATCAATGACAGCTCACATAGCTGCTTTTGCAGAAATCCAAAGCAGAATTGGTCATTGTACGACAACAGTGTTACTTTGCAACAGTGTAACAGTAGCTTTTGATTCTTTTACCTACTGGGAGCTTCAAATGCAAGTACTGAATTGAAAGGACACTGGTATGATTGAGTTGCTCAGAATCATAACAAAAATGATCGAAATCGAATAAACCGTGTTTGGTATATTTGGAAAAAACAATGAAATCATCATTTTTCGACATATATGAATTGCCACCAGTGAGTAGAATGAGAGTTTTCCCAGATATGAACTGAGGTCCATAGCCAATTGCCCTGAAGTTTTACACAAAAGGTTACAAAAAAGTAATGAATACTTCTTGAAATATTTTGAAAAAACCATAAAAATGGCCATTTTCGGGCATAAATTGCCACCTGTGAGCCAAACAAAAATATTGCTCCAAATTCCGGCTCCATCACTTTTTCCACTTACAGATCTTCACCTTCACACCAAATTTCAGAAGAAATCATTGAGCAGTTATTAGGGAAAATGCGTTGGTGGCGAATGGAAGCACAGACAGACCTTACTTTATAGGGCTGTTCGGCTAAAGCCGGAGTCCACAAACGGTACACCTTTTTGGATGCACTATCTCTGAATGCAATGATAGCAATTGAGGAGTCACTGTTCTTCATGAATAGTACTTCATTGGAAACAAAGAACAGTTAGCAGAACAGAAGAGTTTCAGATGATTGTTTATTTTTCCTTTCCACGGTAATTATGAGAAGTTTAAGATTTATTCAGACGCTTGATGAGGGAGGGAGCGTAGCAGCAATTATAGATGTCTTTTTTCACACTAAATTGTATGCTGTAAAATGACTATCAGAACAAATAATGTACCAATGATTTGCTTGTTGTTGCTTTGGTCAATTCCATTAAATAAGACACACCAAAAGTCTAATGGTCCCTTATTTCTGCTTCTTATCAACATATTCTTATAAAAAATATGCAGACGACCAAATAGGGAAATTCTACAAGTACATATTTATTCTCTAACTCACCATGTATATAATCTGGTGACAGGAACAAGAAAAAGTTCCTATACAGCATACAATTGTATCCAGTCACAATCAGTAAAATATATAGCACAATATGAAATACAGGCCCTATTCCAGGCTAGACTAACCTAACAGGCTATGTACCTATCAATGTGTACTGGCTTTCGACGACAAAAAAAGTAGGTACCTGAGGAAGGTTATACAAATTAACATTCTGCAGTTATGAAAAGATATTATTTTTTTAATTGTGGCAAAAGTAGTGTCTGACATTCGACTACTGTGAGCATAAGGTGAAGGTGAAAAACTAGCAGTACCCTAGTATTGCCACTGGTTGTGTGGCTATCTATTGTATTGATTGCAGATGGAAACAAACCAATCAAACGACAGCTAAACAACAACAAAGACATGCAGAAAGCAATCTGAAAATCTTACCACTAAGAAATACAATGACTCTCATCTACGAGCACTCCATACACATTTTGCGGGAAGACTGTCTCCTTGAACAGACTACGAAGGTCCCTAAGCAAAGCCTCTGGAGAAGCAAAAATATACTGGAAATTACCTGTTACCAAGGTTGCAACCGAGAGCTTCTGATCTTGTGTGACAGTGAAAGCAGGCAGTTTTCGTGGTTCAGATGATAAGAACGATTTTTGATCCTTCATCAGAGCAATAAGAGGCGGAATGACTGTAATAAATGGATTGACAAGGGGTTGGTAATCACTGGCAGCAAGAAAATAACTAGGCCTAAGCAACCGACTGCAACATTTGAAGAACCAAGCTTTCGCCCTTTCTTTCCGGCTCATCTCAGCACAGCAGTCTTCAGCGCCTGGTAAGCTCTTATGCAAAAGCTGAAGAGTGTATTTACAAGCTACTGCAAACATATGCTTTTGTCAGCCTGTCTAAACTGATGTATGAATCTAAACACTTTCCACTTTGATTATTGCATCATCTTCTCTGTTATCTGAAGTGTTGTATCATGGACGTATGGTTGTATGAACCTCTGTAAGTAATTTCACATTTGCCAGTCGAAAAAATGACTGCATTACCGGATATAACTATGTCCTCGGAATCAGTATTTCGTGGAGCAGGCAGCTTTAGTTTCTCCTTCAAGCATCAGAAGGAAATCCTTTCACGCAGTCAAGTCCTTAGATCATCTAAAATCTTGCAAAACAATGACGGATGCATTCAGCTCCAGCCCAACCAAACCTGAGAAACCGTGCCCAATGGTTTAAGAGTAAAGGTCTTGCCGCAGTTTGTAGGGCTTACTATCATAAAATGTTTGTACTTTCCCCTAACATGTTCAAGATTTTCATACATGGCACTGGCAAAGTCATTTTCACGTACGTTGTTCAGGGTAAGGACTTCCTTCGCACAATTTAACCATCCCCCCTCCCCCCAAACAGCTAACAGCTCTGCGTACGTTTGAATATTGTTCTTGCGAATTAACATAGCGAATTTAATATTTGGCAGTTGCTGTCTTTTCTTGAATTTTTTTGAGGAAGATTGCTTATCTGAAGACTTACGTTTGTTGGCGGAAATAGATTTTAACGTAGAAGGGGATTTAGCGTTTGTGAACCCTATCTAGGGGGATGTATACCTACCTCCCCCTCCGAAATTTTTTGATAACTTTTGAACGGCTTTATGTATGCATCTAATTCTTCGTAGCTGTTAACAGTTATGTCTCATGCACATTGTGTCCAAATTTGAGCGTGTTTAGATTGGTGGTTCAAAAGTTATGAAAATTTTGTCGGAGTAGCCTGACACGGCTCCATCGTATTTCACGCACAATCAGGTGCAAAATTGTTTAGAATTTTACCATTTTTCAGCCTATTTTCAAAGTCATGTATAGCCAATATCTAATCGCATTTCTCAAACACCAAAAAATCGACGTGAATAACCAACTTCAAAGCTATAGAAACTTCCAGAGTATCACATTGGCACGATTTCATTGCCTGAACGTGTTTGCAAATTACGTCAGACAGCTGTAAATAAGCTTAATTGGCAAAATTGGGGAAAAGTGGACGTGGTCACAAGTGGGGTCATTTCGCCCTTCTCGTCTTCAAAGTCTTAAAAGTTCGATCGGTCAAACCGAGATTTTGAATTTGACACATGCACAAATGAAAAAATAGAGCTTGTTGATACTTCAAAGGCAAAATTTATGCACAAATTATTAAGCTCTGTTACGTATTTTTTTGTTTGTCTCTCATCCTGTCAAGTGTTATATTGATTGAATTCTTTTCTCTGGGTCCCATAAGTTTTATCTTATTTGCTCATTTTTAAGCAAAGCAGAGCTCATACACAATACAATTCCTCATTGAGCTTTTCCGAGCAAACGAGCTACAGAACGCAGGGAGATCTACTGGCTGCCGTCTCACTTTCCTTACACGGCCAGTTGGTGACACGGAATTGAAAGTGGTATATTGATAAAGCGTGTGCCGCAAGCAAAGAACAACTCGAGTATGTTAAATCAAATCATAGCATCTTATCTCAGGGAAGTGTGTATCTCCGAAATAATATGCATCTTTGGGTTCATGGTAACGAGCATGGCACTAATAACCAGCGGTGCTGGCTAATAATGTGTGTGCAACAGGCCACGCAGGGTTTGAATATGCATCATACATGAAGTATCTACCATGTAACTCAACGTGATGCTCACGGATTCAGATGACGAAGTGAAGGTCTTCTCGAATTGTAGATTCGTGCTCTGATCATCGCTTCACAATCACGTGCTAGGTTTAACTGAACCCCTGCCCGTCTGAGCCTTGTGGGATTTCGCGCTTACCAGTAGCAGCCGGTGGGACCTTGCGTGCACAAGGCGACTGCGCTACCATTAGCTTTGTGCCAGTGTATACCACTTGATACCACTGAACTGAGCCATTCCAGGGCGAGCCCTTAGGGTAAGAAGGTGGCTATTGGCTGGTCATTCCTCCGAGTGTAGCTACTCTGTGGTAGCCATGGTTAAATGGCGTCCTCGATACTGTGTCGTGACTCCTTAGCTATACATTCGGTTGAATCGCTGCAATGTTCGGTGCTATTACACTTTCGTACCCCCCACCATTTATACGGCTCGTTACACGACCGCGTGACCGATGATCTCACTACGTTCCCACTGATGCTGCCCAGCGACTGTACACTGTCAGGTGAGGGGGAGGAAGGGGGGTACGAAAGTGTAATAGCGCCCAATGTTCGACATCGCTGAATTCGGTTGATAAAGTGAAGGTCTGCTCGAACTGTAGCTAGATTCTTGCTCTGTTCATCGCTTCACTATCGCTCTGTGCTAGGTTTTACTGAGCCCCTACCCGTCTTAGCCTTTAGGATACCTAGCAGTGCACAGACACAGGAGATGTTTGATAGTGTGCTATTGGTTACAGCTTCTTTCATGTTCTATCTTATCCATAGTTACAGGACTATTCATGTAGCTACCTAAGCCTCTGAAAATTGGAGTATCATTCACATTGATGAGCGTTAGCTAGTTTACTACTTTATTTTCATGTCTTTGTAGCGTATGTATATACCCCTAATTCCGTCCGATTTTTCGCGTTTTCTGAATTTCTGGACCAATGAAGCACTTGGCGGCGAAGCAAACTGACCTGAAACCTAGGAAATCTTAGCCTTATTCCAGTAAACAAGAAAAAAATTTGGTTGCTGTATGATTAAACTGATTTTATTGCTAAAGTTTGAGACATATTTTATGCTCCTATTTCTAAGCGCAAATATTTCCACTTTCATATGATTTCAGGGCAGTTTCTTTTTTATCGGCCAACAACTACATAAAGCTGAAAAGAGTATGGAAATTTGTGTTTATTCCATTATGTCCGAGATTGTAGATCAATTTCCTTCTTTTTGAAGATTTTTTTTGTTTTTTTTGTTGACCTGCAGGAGGTCAATCCTCACCTGTTGCAGATACCCTGTGCAGACAAACTTGTATTAGAAAAATGCACAATTGCTTTGTTAAATCTTGCTGACTTCATCAATTTTACAATTTTCACAATGAGTGCAATCCAATCGTTTTCCTAATTTAAGGCGTCAATTGTCACGTGTGACCTACTTCAGAGTTTTCTTTTTGCGCTAAAATGTTTTCCAGTAATTTTTAGGAAATGCCATCAGCATTTGCTTCCAATGGGTTTGTCGTTTAGACACAATTTAAGAAAAACTGTGTGGATGTGGGGGTATGGGGGGAGGGGTCAACCCTTGTAGGGTTAGAATGCTGCAATCTGATTGGCTGAAATACAATTCCAGGATATCGGAGCTCATGGCAACTCAAAAATGGAGGCTATGTATACAAATGCTAATTACACATTACCATATCGCAGGAGCACTTTCGAACTAAAGGCACCGACGATGGGTGTGAGGGCAGGCAAGCACCTGAGTACGACAAATGCGTTGGCACAGCTGTTTTCATCGAGCAGGTCTAGTACTTTTTGAGTACATTGACCTTCGAAGACATCAAATGTAAGCATGCATTTTTTATGGAAAGAGGAGCAAAACTGGAAGCTAAAGTTGACAGAGTTAAGTGTGAAGAATCGCTGATTCCAAACGGAGGACTCGAAATCATAACAAGCATAACATTTAAAATTGAAGACAGCAAGAAACGATACTTGGAATGTTTAATACGTCTTATTGGGTGAGTTTTGATGAGGAGCAAGATCATGACAATTCTGACGACTTCGATATTCATGATAAAGATGTCATGTTTTTCATTGACAACAACAATGAAGAAGGTTCTGGAGGGACAGAACGAGGAATGAACCTTATTTATTCTCACTATTTTTGTTATTATCAGTTGTTATTTACATGTAATAGCATATTTTAACTTAAAAAAAAACGAATTAAAGAGAACAAGTTTTGAGCGTCAATCGCATGTTGCTAATTATTTGTTGATTTTTTAAGTTCAGAAAATATTCGGACAATTTTAGTTTCGGAAGTAAAAAAGTTCGGACGTTTTAATTTTCGGACGCGATTTTGTCCGAAAAAAAAATGGTCCGAAATTTTTTGTAATTAATGTATTCCAGGATCATTCTAGAGAGACAGCAAACTTCATATCATGAAAATTACAAGTTTCTTACTCTTTGAGGCAAAAAATCTCCGAAAAAAGAAAAGTTGCCATTTTCACCAAGATATTTCATTTTAATTTGTTCCCCCTACCTGTCTGAAACATGCCAGGAGAGAAACAAAATTTGGATTGGATTGTTTGGTTATTCAGATGTTTAAAAAACGTATTTGATAATTATAGTAAATTGTGAAAACTACAGAAGTAAATTTAAAGTACCAACAGAAACAGTGGTAGTTCCAGCCCTGAAGTACGTATTTTACAAAAATATGATGTTTTAGGAGTATTTTAAAAATATAACCTAGCGAAAATAGCACATTTCAAAAAATTTCAAATTTTAGCCTGACTGGGGTACCTTTCCGTGTCACATGCCCTTATATACATTTGACCCTTTCCCTTCTTTTAAGAAACAGTAAGGTTGGGACTTTCTTTCTGCAGTATTACATCATGAATGACAGTTTTGATTCACAGTGAAAGGTTTTTAGTGGTGCAATGTATATCTCACTGACGAGATTATATAGTGATCAATATTTTTGCTTTTGTTTTTGGTTGTACCAAGTTACAACAACCGAAGACAAAAAAATTGATAACTGTATATATACCATATTAGCCCAGTCACTTGGCAGTCTCCGTTCGCGCTCCACATTATATCGGACATTTATATTTCCACGCTATGAGTGGCACGTACCGTATCTTTTCTCGCGTAATCTGCACTGAGGAACGAATTATAGATGGCAGAGAGAAGAGGTTAGGGCTAGGCTAATATGATATCAAAAATTCAAAATAAAAGAAGAATGAACAATCCCAGATGTACCAATTCTCCAACATCTTATCTAGGCCAAAAGAGCGTCCGGTCTTCGGCCCCTCTACCCTGATATTTTAAGTTTTTTTTGTTGAAATTTTCCTTGAGCTGAAATGGCAAAAAAAATGCAATCAAAATGAACAAACTTAACCTAGCTTTTCTCACATTAGCCATTACATCAGCTCTCTCCCATTGTTCCCATTTGATAAATGCTTGAGAGTAGTCCTCTGAAATCTTCTGAAAATGTTGTTGAACTCTCCACAAACCAAGCATTTTTTCACGATAGTCAGTAAAGCATGTGCCCAGCCAGCTTTTCACACATGATAACCTTTTGTATATTGCAGACTGTCATTGTCTTCAGATGTATTTTTGCAGAAGGTTCTAGCAATTTACACCTTCTGACAAAGTTTGATAGTAGTCTTGGACACAATTTCAATATTTGTGAAGTATGTACACTTACAATTGAAAGGGTAGCGTTTGCAGTGATGAATAGATGGTGGTCGCAATCTGAGAAATGTCCGGTAAGTCATCCTGACTCCATTGTTTTCCTCATGAAAAGTGTTAAAGGCCTGGAGAGATCAGATCATCATCAAACGCCTTCCTCTGAATCTCACTTCAGGTCTCTCGGTCGAAATCTGTGGACCTTTGTAAAAAGCTATCACTTTGCTTTTCACTTCTTTAAGTATATCTCTACTGTCTTTTCTGGCAAATTTTTTTACTCATCCACTCTTTATTCAGCTGGAGAAACGGGACGCTGCTTGACCTCTTCTTTTTTAGTTTTCTTAACATGGACAAATTGATTACTTTATCAAGGTCTCTTGATTTCTTTGAGCATCACTTGGTTTCAGGCCAGTAAGAAGTGCCGGACATCGGACATTTGACCGGCATTATCTCTGAAAATCACTCAAATGTCAGGCATGATGGTCCCTTCGCAGGACAATTTTGTCCGGCACACTTATTTTCTGCATTTTATAATTGTCCGACCTGTATGAGGAATGTCCGACATCAGACGTGAATGTCCGGAGTGTTTCAATCGTACTGTTCAAATTCTGCCACTTTTCGGCACTGCACAGCATACAAACAACTGCCAGAAGGAGCAATTAAATGCTTGCAGATTGATCAAAAGAATCGATCATATATGCCATTCAATCTCACATGTTAAAGGATCATGCTGCAATCCCGTAATTGGCGAAGTGTTCATTTCACAACATTCTTGTCTTGCGATAGCTGTTGTTTACACGCACGTCATGCCAGACTTATGCAATACCTGATGAATTACAACAACTTTCCGTGGTGTTGCAGTTGCGATGTGACAGAAGAAGTTCATGCTTGATACTCACAGGAAATGTTTTGTGTTGAAGAAGATTGCGCTCGAGAGACCAAATATTCCTGTCTCAAATGTGTCGCCTGGTTGATTATCAAAGCGTTGCCTATGGAAATAAAGATGTTGTTCAATCGAGTGAATGATTTCAGGCCGATATATTCGGTCTTCTACCTTCCACCTGCTTGAATGATACATTCTTCTATTATTCTTCAGCGAGCAGTTGACCTAAGTGAAGGTGAGCTGCATGGCAGCAAATGTGCATGCGCATTTCAACGGTTCTTTGCGTTAAGGAAAACCCACCAGGAAAGGATAACTTGAATTTCTATGTCATATGAATCATAATGGCAGCTGTGCAAAGCGTAATACCGGAGTAGCTTGTCGATCCCATGGTCATAGCACGGTTCGGGCATCAGGCGAAGACATTTGGGTGCCTGGTTTGGGGTTCCAGGTTTAAAGCGTCCCCCCGCTTCTGACTAGGACTTCCCAACGTGATGGTGAATGTCCGGCATGAGCTCTAGTATGCCGGTCAATCTTGACCGTCATTGCTCACGACCTTGTTTACAGGTCTGGGTTTGTGCACACATAATCTATCATTCCTGATAAAATGCATGCACTTGTATCATGTTTCTTTTGTCCTCGTACCGAGCACTTATCTTTCAGGACCTTTGTTCTTCATGGTGTGGCAGAATCGATGTGACATAATGGGCATATCTGTCAGGTGTTCTTGGAAGAATTGGCGACCATGTTGGCAGTTTATGGGTAGTTCTTGTTGTTTTTGTGGGCTGACTGATAGAAAGGGGTGTTTTTCTCTCTCTATCTTTTCGTTTAACAGCATTTCTTTTCCGAATGAATAAATTGCTTTGATAGTTAGACATGTACCATTTTCTTGATTGATTGGATTATGAAGCAGCCAGTGCTGTTGAATTCATGGGCATTTCAAGGTCATTGCTTGACACATCACAATCAGCAGCATTACTTTATGCTGCCTGCTGCGCTTTCAGCCATTCCCTGTAGGGTCTCTGAGTTTTGCATTGTATTTCTCTCTTTTCTTTTATCCTGGAACGAGCACCTCTGTCTCCTTGGTTCTTTATCTCTTTTGAGAGTATTTTCCTGAGAGTATTTTTTGCTGAATTCGGTTGACGAAGTGAAGGTCTTCTCGAATTGTAGATTCGTTCTCTGCTCATCGCTTCACTACCACTCAGTGCTAGGTTCTACTGATAAGCGCGAAATCCCTAAAAGTTAAGACGGGTAGGGGCTCAGTAAAACCTAGTACTGAGTGGATAGTGAAGCATTTTTTGCTTTTATTTCTTCCCATTTAGTGGGGTTATTAGCCTTAATAACGGAACTCCTCCATCTTTTGACTTTACACTCTTTCTTTTTTACTAGCTTAACTTTGATAGGAGCTTTGTTTTTTGCTTATCTCATTACCTACTAGGCTTTATTTAAGAAGATTAAAGAAGCATAGGAACATATTCAATGTACGAAACAACAAATAAATATAGAATGAGACAATAAGTTAAAGGAAGGGTAACATTAAAAATGAGATTTTAGTACGTGATAGAGCACATCAAAACATGACAGTTGATGTTTATTTCATGACAAAAGCTTGAGT
>JAOBRC010615008.1:0-10867 GCA_027575255.1 Scolionema suvaense
TGAAGTTGAAGTGGCTTGAGTAAATACATCATTTTCCGGCGGTAAAGGATCTAAATTAGATACCAGAGAAAACATGTCACTCTTACAAAATCCATTTATAATGGAACATATAGTGCTTCGAATACAGCGTATTTACGGCTTGTTCCCCTGCTTTTATGGTACAATTTTTGTAGTTCCTGTACTTGAAAATATAGGTATGAGAATATAACAACGAGATAACTTTGGGACGAAAGATCTTTATCGTCTTACGGGATTTTGCACTCATAGTGAAGTGCATGTATCACGTACTTCTTCGCTTTTTTATACGAAAATCAGTCTGAGAAATGCCAAATTTCTAAGAAAATGTTGAGAAAATCTTCAGTCTCAAACTTTGACTCAGGATTTCTCAATCAAAGAAACGTTTTCGAACTGAGCGTACACAAAGCATCCAGGCAATTTTTCAAACTTACGACTACCAAATCAGTAAAATAAAAAAAAATCAGCTTATCAGGTTAGCTACAAATATTTAAATGTCAAAGATGAAAAAAAATCATCTTGTGAAGTTTTGCGGAGACAAATGTCTCAAATGTAACCTGAGCAGTACATGAGAACCTTTCTGCCAGCGAAAATAACGCTCCTAATGAAGTACAATACTGGTCGAGGGCGAAAGACACATGCACAGTCTAATGAAAAAGTTATGAAAATTTCAGCTTCACGAAGCAAAACTTTAAAGAAATTTCTGCCTCAATTCGAGTCACTTGCCTCAAATGGAGCCTTTGCCTCAAAACCTGTTTTCTTATCTAAGAAAAGCGTTTATATAATCTACTTACATTCTCTTCTTCCTTCAAATTTGACCAGTTTGCATTGAGTCTCATTCTGTGTCGTACTATTGACGCATTCATATATCGCACGCACCATCAAACCGTCCCAGTTTTCCTCCGAATCGATTGTAAGCTGCAACGGAAATCACTTCGGGCATAAATAAGGTTAAACGAAAAGCCAGACGTGTGTACTTTTGCTCGAACATTTTTTTTGTAACATAACTTTTTTTTGCATGGATTAATTTTTGCCAATTTTGCGAATTTTTGCTAAAATTAAATCCACTCAAAATTTACCAAAGTGAAGCTATAACCTGACCACCAGCAAAACCAACTATTTTTTTCGGTAGTTAAGCAATAACAAGGTGTTCAGATTTGTTCTTTCTCTCAATGCGCATGTCGGTAACTTGCTCCTGTCCTTTTGTGGATGTGCATTTGCTAAATTATTTCCACGCGTTTTCTCTGGAAATCCATGATTCGCGAAAATAAATCTGCGTAACACGTCCAAAAATTGGACTCGCAAAAATAAATCCACGCACAAATTTATCCCCTTAGGGTAACAGCTTTCCATGTATAGTGTAACTTTACAGAGAAAGAGACATTTAAAATTTGAACGTGTAGAGATCATTTGCATTACCAAAAATTGGACTCGCAAAAATAAATCCACGCACAAATTTATCCCCTTAGGGTAACAGCTTTCCATGTATAGTGTAACTTTACAGAGAAAGAGACATTTAAAATTTGAACGTGTAGAGATCATTTGCATTACCGTAAAACTGAATCCGATTACACATTTTTTAAATAAAATATAAACCACCCAGTTTGATTTTGGGCTTTTTTCGAGGCAGTTGTTTATTTTCCGTGCTGTTTATAAAAAAGGTGTATGTGCATTGTGTCAAATATTTAGACAAAGAGCAATGTAGTAATTCCGTCAGCAAAATTCCGCGTTCTTACTAAGTCATCCTCACGCAACTTCTATTTCATTTGAAATTGTCTGATCGGGATGGGTACCATTCGCATTCGTGTTACTCAAAAAAACATGAAAGTTGTTACCTAACTAATCTGATGTTTTTCTTTTGCAAGACATATATATATAGTTACTAATGTGAGAAAAGCCCCAGCGTAAGCCTTTTCATTTGGCATGCATTGTTCATCAAGATCGTTCCAATCATGGATGTATAAAACCATGTTCCAATGCACTTTCTATTGGGCTCTAATATTGTCCGTTCATTTGTAATCGAGTGGAGCATCTGTAAAGCTCTGTTTGGCAGTCACTCACACCTACCCCATACGCACCCTCACCCGAACTCACACACCAATATAGCGTAATTTAATTACCTGCAAATTTTCTTTCTCTTGCGTCAACGGCTTATTGAGAATGACATAGTTGGTATAGTTCCATATTTCCAGTCGGTTGTATGAAGTATTGCAATTAGCCATCACGACTGAATTACCGGAATTGAATGTTTCAACATCACAGCCTGAAACGAAGAACAAAACACATGTTTTTTTTGTTGTTAGTATATTGAGCTTCCTGATCAGACTCGGTTATGCTTGAAGTCCTGAAAAATATGCTCACACTGAATCCGAAAAATATCATATGCTCACACTGAATCCGAGCCTCGCTATACTTATAAGCACTATGCAAATAGAAACAGCGTGCAGGGTCAATATGACTATATAGGCAGCAATACCACAAATTTGTTTGTTTGTTTGTTTTTTGTATTTTTTTGCAATCATGTCTTAGATTTCCTATTCTAGAATACTTATTAATTATAACTTAATGCATATAACTAAACTATAATTTAAACTTTCCACTTTGTTTATCTAACCTTTCGGAGGAATTTCGATATTAAGAGCCAAACCTGCGAAACTAAATGACTATATTTTAGCTCCAAAATTGCTCAAGCACGAATTTTTGTATCATAACATGTCCATAAAGTTCGTGTTTTTAATACCAGTTGTTATCCAATTTTCTAATTCTTTTTCTATCGATTCGTTTAAACCATAGACTTGAAGTTTTGTAAATGAAATCTAAATGTAAATAACGGTTGAGCAAGGAGAGGAAAGGTGGGTAAAAAACAGCAAGCTTAGGAGATGTACGAGCTGCTGATCATTCTCTTGAATGTGAAGGAAAGTATAAGCAGAAAGACACTTACCAGTGAGACTTTTCGCAGATTGGTCCTGGAAATTCACTTCCTTTTTATTTATACAAGATGCTTGTAAAGTCGTGTTTACGGTAACTAGTTCATCCGGACCACAATTGCAGTTTCCAACGTTGCACGGAGTGTAAGAATCACCGTTGCTATCAACATCCAAACTAAATCCTGATGCGAATCGCATGGCGCACCCAATCACGAAAGTGATCAAAATAACATTCCGTAGGACACAAGGCTGACTTTTTCTCTCCATCTGTCGACGCCTCATCTTTAACCCAGGGTTAGCTCCGAATCTGCGATTAAAAGGTATTTTGTGTAAGCATATTTTACTAGTTATGCAGTGTTCGATTAAGAACTTAATTTGCTAAATTTTTCTATGGACCGTTTACTCTGACTTCTAAATAAGTCCGAATTTCTTGATTGCAAGCTGAAAGACTTAAAACTTCAGACTTATGCATTCTTTACGGAGATTATTAAGAACTGCTTGTTTCTCTTTATCTGTCAGCAAGCTCTTTGAAATAGCTAACCTATCAGGACATCGATTCGTGCACTTGACACGTACGCTAGTTTTACCAATATTGTTTTTAAGAACATGGCATCCCGCTTTCAGTCATCTAGTACACTGTACGGATGACCAAGGAGGCCGCCATATTTCCCATTAGCCGGTATTTCCTACCACGCAAGTCCTTTTTTGATGAACCGTGCTATTCTGTGCTCCTCACTGGCAGTATTTCCGTAGTTAAAAATTTCGGTTTTATTTCCTTTCTTTATTTCTGCATAAATTAGTTCTTAGTTTACATAAAGTATACGTATACTGTGTCTAGATTACTGGACTAGATTTTGTGTTACAGTGTTGTAGTTAAACCATTGAATGCAACTTGCGTGCGTATAAATAGGCAACAAAGTACACTTTATGAACATTTGATTGCATAGATGCGGCCCTAATCTGGAACTTTGTAATTATTGTGCTTAAACCTCTGACCTGTTGATATCCATCAAAGCCTCTGCGCTTGAAACAAGTTTTAATTGACGTCCTGTGATATGCTCACTTTTCATGTGACAGAAGGCCGAAAATTCTCATAAAATTTGCTGCAAATTTCAAACGTAGATAATCTTCAGTCAACGTCCATCACTCTCCAGAATATTCTCGTGATTTTAATCTTTCCTTGAAAAGTGTTGCCAGTTCTCAATTCTAAATTCAATTTAACGCCCAATTTGTACTTGCGCGACGTTTCAAGTACATAATTCTCCGTCCAATATTTGTTCAATACGTAGCACGAGATGACTTCATACTTTGGCAAGTGGCAAGGTGGTCATGGAGATCTGCCATTCAGAGTGCTCCAGAGATTACGTCCTTGCTGACAAACAGAAATCAGTGCTGCAATTAGATGATTGTCTTTTACTTAGAAATTTCTAGGAATAAGCCGATAAAACGCAGTCTTAAGATATTTTACAGACCTTTGTATGAGTCATTTAAATTTTGTCTTGAATAGGTTGCAAATCCCACACAGTGTGCTAATCGATATTCGATGGCACGTTCATGCCTTAGATGGTTCGGCAAATCCTCCTACAGAAATGGCTCGACTTTCATCTCTCTTTGAAAAATAATTTTGTCTAAGCCTGATACGAAATGCGAGCGCAATAATTCACCTTCACCCACTTTCTCATGACTCACTTACACCAAGAACGTTGAACTCAGCTTTTCTTCGCTTACACATCCTTGACTACTCACACACCACTTATTGCCAAATATGCAAAAACAATTGAAATAATGAAAAAACAAAACAAACTAAAACCGAAAGAAGTAACCAAAGTTTTAGAACCAGTCAGTTTGCAAATTTTTCTTGACTGACATAAAATGGCTTTCGTTATAGTTTTCACCCTTATGTGCTCAAACAGAATTAAGTCATCAACGCTTGGGAAGATTTCTCGATAGCCGTCCTAGTCAATCGTTGAGGTCATTGTGGTGTTCATAAAAAAATGAACCCTAGCTTAGCAGCTTGGCATTTCGCCAACTCCGTAGTAGCATCTCGCATCTCCCAAAAAATCTTTGGTTTACACGTCTCAACACCTTTAGCTTGAAACCATATCCAACAAAGATCTGGGAGCAAGAACCATATTTCTGACAGTTTCTTCTTTGCTTCCCCACTGTTTTCTTGCTATTACCATCGTATTTTGGCTGAACTTCGGCTGCAGATATCAAGGCGAGAAGATAATAAGCATGATGTAAAAACCAGTTTTCATAACTTTTTAACCGCTTTCTAATGATGTTAATAACTCCAAATTGATTTCGTCTTTTGAACCACCTTCGCAATGTAACGCCCTGATCAGGCCTTATGCAGAGTCGTACAGTTATAGTGCAAGGTACAGAGTATTGATAAACTGTATCCAGTGTATTGTAGCTTACTACATAAATGCGATTCATAACTTTATATGACTTACATTTCCTATTAGCCTTCGGTTCTATCTGTTCCAAGCTTGTCACTGATTTCCCTGTACAGCTACAAACCGTAGTATCTGATTGTTATGATAGTGACCACTCAGCAACCACAAGCTGTCACGGTAATTGAAAACATATATTACAGTTCGGCTTGCAAATGGCGTAGAAAGTATGCAGAAACGGTGATAACATTGATCGAAATTCAGACTTAGCAGGAATTCTACCTTATAGTCGCATCATAGAACAACAAATCTGACCGTAAGTGGAATCACTTAAAATATCACTGCAAAAAGTAGGATCGGTTTTTGCTCCCTATACGCGAGCATTAAGTCAGCCAGTTTCTGAACGACTATCTAGCACCCTAACTTTACAGGAATTTTTTTAACATTTCTCGTTTTTTTCGCGAATGAAGAAAATTTGTGTCAAGATATATATAAGGGAACCTGTAGCTTTTAAAACCAAGTTTTGAAATCCTGGATCTTCCTTCGGAGTACGAAGCAGGAATATCAACAGGCAACAAATTTCTATGGTCCATGTCATAAACCCAAGTTTAAAACATAGAAACGCATTCCCCCGATACTTTTTTTTGTTCGATTTTTTTGCCTCTTTTTGAGAGTGAAGTTTTCGAAAAAATTTTCTGCGTAGATATTTTATGACAAATTTCTACCTAGTCTCGTTATCGGCCGTATGATATTACTAGAAATGAAGAAAACAGCTTTTTTTACACATCGATACACATCATTTTATTTTTGTTCCCACGTCGCTTTTGAGAAGCATGATAGCGTGTCTCAACATACAACGATATACGGAAATATTCTATCGCAACTCTTACCCGTAAAAACAATACACCATGGAACAAAACGAAAAGAACATACAACAGAAAGCACAACAGATACAAAACACGCTAAATATAATTTTCATGCCCAAGTACAATTTTTTCCTTAGGTTAATACAGCTAGTTAGTTCTACTCTTATACATGCCTTCCACGAACAGAAATAATACTAGCATGTACGCTATGTGCACGAAGGAAGCTTCCTTCATTTGCGATTATAAAATCAAATATGACGCTCAACAGGCAAAGCTTAGTCCTAACAATCTTTATACTGAGCTGGGACTCGGTCTTAACTTGTTTCTCATACAGTAGTCAACTTCATTTTTTTGTTGATTCAGTTTGTTCCAAAATTTTACAAAACTGCACTCTTGAGCAAAAGATATAAATATAAGTAGACTAATGCCAAAGACGCACAATAGTGACAAAGAAGTTTGGTCGTAAAACCAATGGTACAGAGCACTGATCAATTAGCTAGCAAATGAACTGGTCGTGAAAATAAAAGGTTTTCAACTTCGTCACTCATCTGGCCTGGTTGCTTCACATTTTTATGTGTTCTACAGTTGTCTTCAGCTTGCCTTCAATCCTAAGGCTGAAAGTACTTAATACATGCTGAAAGTATACTTACACATGCAAACCCATACCAATATGTCAAGGAATACCCGCACGAAATAAATGGGTATATATCAAAAGCAGCTACACCAACAATGAGAACCTAGGGAATAATAAGGGATCCATGCGACATTAAACGAGCATTTCTAACATAGCATTTCAGCAGATGATTGAATAGAAAATTCAAGTGGAATGCATCTCTGAATCATTCATACAAAAGCTGGAACGTCACGTGACTAGCGATTACTTTTTGGTGCAAATTTCCAAAAATCCAGGCAAAGAAAAAATGAAATACTACGAAGTAAAAATAAGCTCACAGTAAATAAATAAGTTTGAAAAAATGTGAAAAGTGGCCCCTCTAAAATGAAAGTATAGAAATAACCAGTAACTTCTCTAGCACTATCATTATCTATAGTAAACACAGTTGTTGGGGCACAAAGTCTCAACCACAAAACCCCTCACAAGACGTTTTTTTCGATCATATTGATATTATCATTCACTTGTATGAGGTTCATATCATGGAACATTTCTCTGTGAGTTGTTACTTTACATTCATTTTGTTCTTAAGGATTAAAGTATAGTTATCTCACTACAATATATCTGCTTTGCTACTAAATATATCTACTTTGGTACTTAAGGTCGCCATTGATCGGATCATTGAAATTCTGGCTATATTTAGCTTGATCATGTAGGACAGCGGACTGTCAACGAAACGAAGTATCCAGAATAAAATCATTGACAATAAACGTCTATTACTAGCTTTCGTTTATTACTAACCAAATTCTTCAAACTGCGAGTTTCACTTCTATACGAAAATAAATTAAATTAAAATAACATAAAAGATATTTCACAAATAGACAGAAGACGGATGGCTAGATTCGGTTGACAGGTAGGCTTTCAATAAGCACCTAGCACAGTGACGAGCAGAAAGCGAATTGAAGTGCAATTTTGGCACGGTCCAAAAATACCGAACCCAAATACCAAATCTGGTACACTCAATCAAAGACCAAGAGAAAACTTGGGGATACAGCATAAGAAAATTTTCCAATTTGCACACCAATACATAGCACATATACTATACAATGCAAGCGATGAAGAGCAAGGGAAATAGGAAAGCCAATTTAATTAAAGATCCAACTTTCGATACATGTTCTATCGCCAAGTTAATGGGAGTGGCTTCGCCTGCTCACAGACTCTTCAAGATGAGGCCTGATCTATGGTTGTAGGTTAGAACTGACTTTACAATATGAAAATAACCAGATTTCCTGCATAAATTCCAAAGGTCACATGATCAAACAACAACATAAATATTTTGCCAAAAGACAACTCAAATTATGCTAACGACTTTTGCCATATTTACTGTCCCCTGATAAACAAGCACTAGATCAGAATTTATAGATCATTTCGACAGCATTTTTAGTAATGCACAGTGACATTTGCCAAGACTGTATAATGGCACGAAAAATAGCAATTGTACACGACAAATGACTTTTGGATATATACCTTAAAGGAAGAAATTTTGGCGGATTTGGCGGTCTAGGTCAAAATCCGCCGAATAAAGTTCCCGCCAAATTTTTAAATGTTTCTGTCAGCTGCTTAATTTAAGCCCTCGCCGGTCCAAAAGACTGAAGTCTGAAGTTCATGCAGATGTGATAACCCAACCTAACCTAACCAGGGTATTCAGTGCTTAATTTTAAAACCAGAGCCTAACATCAATGTACAAGTGGGTAACAAATTGTATGCAGGTAATTTTGTGTGGAAGGAAACTTTCTTCAGTTTTAAATTTACATGCAGATAATGAAGACGAAGAAGAATGGCTCAATGAAAGGGGAGTTGATTTTTACAGAAATGCGTTTGACATAATCATTGATGACGAAGCTGGAATTTTATCTCCTATTTTTGTAATATCCTTTTTTCATCATCCAAGAAAAATGTCTCTAACGAAACGTGAAACATCTTATCTGCTGTAAATTTTTGTCCTAATTTCAGAAAAAGTCTTACTTCAAAGTTAAGTTTTCCGATCTCACTGCTAAATTAAATTCCCACCAAAATTTCCTCCTTTAAGGTAGGACTAAATTGCCGGGCATCGCACGATGCAATGCTTTACTAGCTATGATTTTAGTTCGTAGAAAATTGACGTAAAGATTAGTATTCGTATAATCCCCCACACTTCACCACCACCGCATCGCATTGATGTTATGGCAAAGTATAAACTGATGAAGAAAAACGTAATTTCTGGAACATGCTTTTGGTGTGTAGTTTGCTATGTACTGAAAGTGTCATCGAAACATTTAAAATGATACTAGAAAGACTTTCATCACCTGAACAAATATAAATATAACATAATAATCTGCAACGAACTATAACACTCTACAGTACTCTACAGCTCAAAGCTTTCAATACACACAGCAATTACCATCATGTTAATCTGATAAAGTTCATATAAAAATAAATAAAATATTATACAATATCATTAACAGAAATACGATATTTCCTTTTTCAAAGACATCTACTAGCTCTAATTATCAAAATACAGAATGCATCACAATAACACAAAATACAGAATGCATCACAATAAGGCAAAATACAGAATGCATCACAATAACACGAGAGGATGAAGCATGGACAAAATAATCATACTCACATAGTCTTCACAGCGCAAATCAACTGTGAAGCAGAACGGACAAAACTGGAGAATAAAAGCAGCAAAGGGCAAGCAAACGGTTGCTTGGTAACAGAGGGAAGGTGGAATAACACAGTCAACTGAAGACATGAGACGATATAATTCACAACACACGCCCCCCTCCCCCCCCCAAAAAAAAAATGCGTACGTAACTTGGAGTTTAGACTAGAATTAGTCGTTTTCTTTCTCACTCTTTATACTCTTCGCGCAGCCATAACAACAACACCAAGTCAGCGATATCAGTGAACAGGAAAACGAGTCCCGCTTCTCTAGTTTGTTGCGTGAATTGTCGTGTGATGTTCCGAACGAAGGAAACGACCAATCTAGTCTACTTCAAGTTCTTCATGAAGAAAGAATCCATTAAAAGCAGCCTGTCCCTAACAAATGCAGATACGAATTAGGTAAGAGCAATAACAACATCATTCACAAGCAAACTGCATTTTATGCAAAATATAATAAAGATACCAATATCATACAAGAGCCCCACTGCAGACTCATAAAAACACAGTCGTATATACCACACCCTCTAACCAAACCACACGTATATACGTAAACCATAACCATGTAAATATAAATAACAAAAACACGTCATTCATCATTTAATTGAGCGGTTTCAGTGGATGGGTAGCGAGCAAGGTCTTCGCTTCAAACACTTCATCAGCAACCTGTTCAAGAAGATCATCACCGTTGTTTGCAGGACCTAAAATGATCAAAAATAAGAATTGTTAAGACGCTTTCCATCCACAAAACATGTATGTTACTATAGCTCCATATACGCAAGATAATCAGTAGGAACAGGAGAAAAGTACCTCTGTAAGTTACTAACAGCAGGTTCTACGGAGGCTCTTGCACTAGTAACCAAGTAGTCAAACAAGAGATAAAACCTCAAAGCATATTTTGCACAAAGCTATTCAAACTTCAGGTCATCCTCAGGTGCTTACAGTGTCACATAAAATTTATAAAAATCTTTACATAATCTGGCAAATCTCATAAAAATTTGATGTTTTTATCTCTTGTTTGAATACTGACATGACGGATTGTGTCTTTATTAGATGTTTAATAACAATATACTCAAGATATTTTTAATTTCGAACAAAAGCTTGTCTAAAGCCAAGAACTCAGAGCAAAGCACTAAAATTTTATTGAGGTCATGTTTTCTTCCATCTATTGTTTTCATTGTTTATTGTTCTTTTGCATGGTGAGACAAATTACAGACATTCTTGCACTGGCATCTCTTTTTGACGCTTCTGAACTGATAGATTCTTCTCTAGATCACGCCTTAAGGGGATAAATTTTTTGAGTCTAATTTTGGGGCGTTTTTGCTAGGATTTGTTTTTGTGAAGCAG
>JAOBRC010615119.1:0-10867 GCA_027575255.1 Scolionema suvaense
AAATCTCATGATAGCTGGTGGAGCTTTGTGGACAGATACAGATGCAATTCTGGAAGTGCGACGGGCATTTACTTGCATACTGGATCGACGACTTTGAAATTCCTTGGTTTCCGCTACAATAGGAAAATTTTGACAATCATATTGTATTCTTATGAAGTAGTATCGGAGTCAGTAAAACAGCAATGATTTAGGGAAGGTTTTCTATTTGATCTATCATAATAAAGTGTTTCCCTTTTGAGTTAGTTATATTAGTGAAGACAGATTTATTTAAATACAAGTTTTTAAAAATGTAAAGACAAAAATCAAGAACGTGCTAAGAATGCAAAGGCTTCCATCGAAAATTTTTTTTTGTTTGTAAAAGTAAGATTCTCTGTAGATTTCACTGCAAAAGATCAGTCAAGTACCATGTTTTGCCGGTCCAGGTTAATTTTCTGTCGATTGAGCACCAAAAGCATAAATTTAAAAAAAACATGTAGCAACTATGGTGCTGCTTTTAAAGGGACTATCTCCAATAGGCTTGTTCTTTGTTTCTAATAAAACTTTCCCGTATAATAAGCTTTGCAGGTCTTTCATCAACTGAAGAAATAATGGTTTTTCTGTAGAGCCTTCTCATTATCAACTATGTGGGAATTTTTAAGCATTCGACTGGCACCGGAATTGATTGTGGAAGAAGAAAAACATCAGCAATTTATCATAAAGATAGCTGTATCCCGCTACTCCTTGCATATGCTGCTGATATATTTCCAATTCCCAGTTCTAGCTGGCGGACTTCGACTTTTGACTGGTTCACTTTATAAACTATTGTGTGCAATGGATTCTACTAGAAACAGCAGCCCCCTCAAGTTTATAGACGGCGCTGGTGTGAAAGCATCAGGAGTTTCTAATCTTGTACAACAGTTTCATCTCATTAACTAGTATTTAACTCATGATTATTTTAATTGATAAGGTTAGAATCCTGTTGTAGTAATCAGTTATTGTAGGCTTCTCAACCAATGTAAGAGTAGTGTTGGCACATAACGTGAGAGGCACACTCTGTTGACGCAGATGACAACTGTTTGTTGTTATACTTGTACTGGCTATTATTTTAGTCTATTTGACGGAGAGATCTGTTTCTATTATTTTATTCAATTAAGAACTGTACAGCGTGCTCTCCAAGTGACCTTGCTGGATTATGTTTGGCCTGCACAGTGGAGTGAATTAAAGAATGCGTCACTGAATTTATTTTCTCAATGCTACCCTAGCCTGCTCACAGCCTCAAATCAAGTTCTCTCAGAGTCTGCTCACTTTGGCACAAATCTCAGTTTTTCAAATTAGCAAACTTTGTTCAGCCTGGTTTTCACTTATCGTGAGCCCATTGTAAAAGATAATCGTATGATAGCAGGAAAGCTTTCAGACGCATACCAACTGCATTGTTCCTCCAGTTACAATGCAGATCTTTATCTCATCATAGCGAGGAAAAAGGTTTTCCTCCTTACTGTGAGATAAAGATCGCCATTGTAACTTGACGAACAAAGGCATTAGCCATCGTAGAAATGTGCAATAAGCATCTTACGATTGGCTTATGATCAATGAAAACCAGGCTTCAATTATTTGCAGTTTGCGTCAGATGTTCCTATAGCAACCCCATGATCAACATCAGTTTGTATTGAATCAGTGCTTAAACTCATGCATAATAGATTACTTGAAGTCACTGGTGGCACTAGTGAGCTCATTATGGCATAATTACCAAAACGCAGAAATGCTGTGAAAGGTAACAGACCAAGCAAGCAAGTGAAGCACAGTGCTTGGTGTGGTGCAGGCTATTCTAACCGTTTCTGGCAAAAAATTTATTAAGACTTGCTGTAATGACAGGAAAAGGGGTTCAATTCTAAACTTCACGAAAACGTAGTGTCTGACAGGTTTTCTGAAAAGGTGTAGTTTCTTAGCTTTCATTGCTGCAAGTTCCCACTGCATTGGGAAAATTCTCCTGGCTATGGGGACTGTGTTGTTAAAAGTAAATTGAACAGAAAATTTTAGTGAAAAATCTTTTTTATTATGCTTTATCCATAAATGCACTCTCCTGTTGTTGTTTATGTCAGATGCATTTATGGCCTGGAGTATAGAAAACCTGCTGCTGCTGCTGCTGCTGCTGCTGCTGCTATTGCTCCTGTTGCTGCTTCTGCCGCCGCCGCTGCTGCTCCTGGCACTGCTGCTCCTGCCGCTGCCGCTACTGTTGCATGTAAGAAGTAAAGCTTGTGCTTGTATTGCCTTCAAAATGCAAGCATGCATTATTAGTATTAAATCTGACTTTCTTTTACATAAACTTTCGTCTTCGATTTCTTGTGGTTCAGAAGTTCTGTAAAAAAATAAGAACTTACCCGTCCTCATCTGCTTCAATGTATTACCTCGTCTATCCAGCTATCAGTTGATCAGTGCACCACTGTCATTAGTCTTTATATAATCCTGATTGAACACCTTGTAACCATATTTACCAATGAGATTCTAATTCAAGAATGGACCTGTCATCAGAGTTGTTTCTCGTGACATGTTCTCACATAAGAACTGTGTATTGTGACAAAACTACAACATGCTATTCTGACAATTATGTATCAAGCAGCTTAAAGAGGTATACCCACGTCTAATCTTGTTCTTACATGAAGGCGGGACAGAGAGGTGGTTATGTTTAGCCTCTGATTAGCTTACCATAAGCTTTGTCTCATCCCCATGAATAGATGTGTGGTATTCAGATGAAGAGGCAACCTTTTGAAAGTTGCTCACTACGGTTTATTTTTGTGCAGGTTTGGCTCATGTTAACACTCACTCCATGACAATTCCCGTTATAGTCTCTGGGCCAAACTAGGCGTTTTCCAGTGACTGCACTCTAACCGTTCTCCCACAAAAAGTATTATCCTATGAAGCTGATGCTTGCACCCTTTTTTGATGAGATCAGGGTTTTGTGCAGCCATTTTTATTGATAGCTGTTTTTTTCCTATGTCATTCAGTCAGTTAACAGCATGTCAACCGCCCTTCGTGGCTGAAAAGCACCGATCAGTTAACCCCCTGTCAGATTTTCTTGAATAGCACTGGAATTAAGAACACTGGAATAATGAGACTTTGTGACGTTCAGTATAATTTGGTTGTGCACGATTTATTGAAGCTTCATGATTGTACCTGCTGTGGTTTCCAAGATAGGGGTCATTGTCAAGACCACCTAGTCCCAAATTCATGCTGAGAATAGGCGTCTTGACAAAGAGAAATTGTCATTTTTTGTTCATAAAGCATGATTGCCTTTTTGGTGTTCTAAACAAAGTTTTGAAGAAAAAAAAATTTGAAAATTTTCGATGTTTTCGATCCAAAAATCCCTAAAAATGACCTCATTTGCCATGATGGTGTCATCAAAAGTTTTTTTCAGGAAACTTGGTTGTCTATGGTCTGACTAGTTAGTGTACCAATTTCCCCCTCCTATCCTTAATAGGGTGCTGAAAAAGCCTATCTTGAGGGGGGTTAGACATCATGAGACAAAGATTAGTCCTCGTCTTGGTACTTAAAAACATTAAATTATTGTATGCAATAGGTTTCATCCAAAGATACAATTTTATTTATGCAAAATTGCAAAAAACAAGGGAGAAAAGGGCTAAAGTAGCCTTTAAAACTCAGTTTAATTGAGTTTTGATGTCCATATACACGATTTTTTTTATAAGCAACTTAGAATTTTGGTCAGATCTCAAGTTGCTTATTTGTCAGTCAAATTCTTATACTGAAGTTGCTTAACAGTTGCTTAATCTTTTTTTCAGTGTTCATGTCAGAAAAAGAAAAGAGAAGCTAAAAATTGTAAATGCAAGGAATGTATACGTATTTTTAAAAGTATAGCGAAAAACAATTTACCACAATACAAGGTTCATCAAATACATTACACTATATATGTACCATGGCTATCCAGAACTGAAGTTGCTTAATGACTTTTTTGTTTCAGTTCATTTGCTTATAAAGGAGTTGCTTATGAAAAAAAGTCGTGTACCGGACCTCATTTTCTGGCAGAATAAAACCCTGGAGATTGCTTGAAAAAGTTCAAAAAAGTATTTTATCCATGGGGTAATGACATCATAATTACTCACTTGAAAAATAGAAAAAATACTGAAAAAATCATTTTTCAACCATTTAGAAATATATGGAAAAATAATGTTATGGCTTTGAAATCCACATGAATATTCAGAAACAAGCCTAGTGAACAAGTCTTTAGTAATCAAAAATAAGTGACAATTTCGGAGGCCAATGTTTAGCTACGTAAATATAAAGTGTGAAAGATCTACGAATAATATTATGACGTCATCTGGTACTACATAGTGGGCAGACAGTTTTTACCTTCCTCCCCCCATTTATAAAACTATCCCTCCATTTGGAGCAATCCCCCATTTATGATTTTATGCGAACCCCCAACCTCTACCACTGCGTGTGTATCGTTTTCTTCGAGTTAAAGAAATCGGTGTCCTTTTGATATCGTACTTGTGCTCAAAGCTCCCAGGGAATAAAAGGGTGAAATGTATACATTGTTGCGTGAGAATGACCAATTATCCTTAGGATTTCTACAAAAGCAACTGTGTGAGCCATCATTAATTACTCTTTTATTAATTTCATGTTTCCTCTTTTAAGATTGCTGATTGTTACTAAGGCAGAACAGTCTATCCTCCCATTTATGAGTATAAACCCCCCATTAATGTCAACCCCCTATTAATCCAGGAAATTTTTTTAGCCCCCAATTTAGGGCATTTTCTGGACATCCATACCAGGGTTGCCCACTATGGGTACGTCACTTCCAACCCAATAATCGATCTGCGTCGATTATTGACTTGATACGTTCTGTACTCAAATGTCATTTGTGAACTGTCATTTAGTTTTGCTCTCACGCTGATGATAATGGTGTCTAAGAAACCATTTACCCTATTCCTGCCGGGCTTTTTTGGCTGGTGTAGTACTGGGGGGGGGGGGCGGGGTCGGATTCTGCCTGGCACCGAAGGAACCTGTTAAGTACCTGTCAGACCATGGAACCAATGCAGTACCCTAAAACAGACTTTAATGAGTACAATAAACTAAAAATGAGGTTTTCTGATTTCCTAGCAGTGCCTCAGACGAGAGATCTATATGGTACGCTTTTTGAGGTTTTTCGTCAATTTGCAGTCATTTTGATCAAAATTCATTTCTGAGAACGTTTGCTCCCTGCATCATGTCGTAACATTGTCTGTTGCTCACAAAACTCATACATCTTTTTAGTAAGTCCCTTATACGTGCAACAAAAGTTATATGGTGATTTCAGAGGGTATACTTCAGGTACAGCAACAAATTTTAATGAATGATGCGTCAGTTTTTTGGGCAAATGTTTTGGTATTTTTCGACCCACAGCCTTGTAGAAATCTCTCCGCTGTACCAAATCGACTCACAAATGGAAAATGAAACTTATACCATCATATTCAGTATTAAAAACTATGAAAAGCCACCCAAAGCGAGCTTAAAATGTGTAGCCAAACAATTTCTGCGTCGGTCAATACGCAAACATGGCGGAATCTGCCCCCCCGTAGGAATAGTGTTAAAATTTCGGAAAGATCACGCAATGAAAGACCATGAGTTTGTAGCAGCGTGTATCCCCGGATTGGCAAAAATTGTTGCATAGTTATTGATTCTCAGGTGCGCAGGACGTCTTATTCATAAACCCTAACTAAAAAAGAGCAATTGGTAAGCACTTCTCTGATAAAGAGAGAATGTTTTCAGTCTGAGAAGCTTCAATAATTAGGACCATTTCGAAGGTTTTTGTCCACATCCCACAGCAGGACTTTTGCTTAGACCCATTGTGGAAGCGAATGTTGGAAAATTAATCAGAGCAGGCTAGGAAATGATTGTATACTTGCAGTAACACAATCAACAAATATCAAGCATTTCCATATCATATGAAGCATACAATTTTTTACGAGAGCAATCACTGCCACTCGACACACCAGACGAGTCCATTTTAGTCCGATAAAAGATCCCTGTGGTTTGTCATGTTAATGATGTGAAGTATTGATTGACACAATTCTGATATATCATTTATGTTTTTTTTGTAGTTCCGTTGTTGTATTTACATTTTCAGTGACATTTATATGGTTTGGGAAATTGTAATTGATTGGTCAGGGTAAAATCAGGGAATTTTGTTTTAAATTTCCTATGACAACCCTTATATAGTTCTTCAAGAAGGTACTATAGAATTGTGTAAGCGAAAAGTGAGGTTGTAGACAGTGCTGTAAATCTTCGTTTTGTTGAAGAGTTCTATGTATTTCTTTACTTGCTGAGCATCAACATTTTGAATTTCACCAGCCAGTACCTTTGCAGGTCTTGTGTTGGAAAACTCAATTCCAGACAAGTGTAAGGGTTTTAAATTGACGAAATGTGTTACGAGTTTTGGATACTCTCTTGAAGAATCTGCTTAGTAACTGATTTATTGATTCCTAACGCATGTCAGACCGAAATTACAATGTTGAGCCATAGAGCTTCCTTTTTGGCTAGTATGGGAGGATTGCATGCCCAACTGTTAGGTTTTGCTTAACAGTTTATAATGCTTTCTTTTAGGTTAACTCATATAATTTTTTGTCACGCATTCTTTTTTTCTTGCTATAGTGTTAAAACATCGTTTATTCAACCGTTTCAATTACTTTACCTGTTGTATTGGAGAATGTTGATGTTTCTCTTCTTGCATCTGCTTCTCATTATCAAAAGTTTGTTTACTTGGCCAGGTTTTATGAGTAGGTGTTGGCGCCTGCATAATCACGTTTGTGTTTGAAATTGTGGTGGTAGGCAGTGATAAGTTTCATGGACAAGTTGACCATTCATAGATAAGTCATAACTGGATCTTGATTACCCTGAATTTCCTGGCGGTAGTTCAGAAAGGTTTTTCTTGTGTTTGGTTCATGACTCTACCTTTATCTGCCATTTCCATTTTCTATCGCACTTGTGTAAGCTTTTTATCTGGTTGGTTCACCATTATTGCCTGTTATGTGGTGAGCTTTTTGTTGGAATTGTGGCTGACGGCTGAGAAATGCAGCAAAATAAGTTTGTCTGCTAACTT
The DNA here is from genome assembly GCA_027575255.1 of Scolionema suvaense. Lineage (NCBI taxonomy): Eukaryota > Metazoa > Cnidaria > Hydrozoa > Limnomedusae > Olindiidae > Scolionema > Scolionema suvaense. Next base: position 7,073 of record JAOBRC010615119.1, read on the forward strand.
CTTATTGACATGTTGCCTGGATATTGCTTGGGAAAGTGTGTCACAACCTCATCTTATTTTTCTCTTTGACTTAAGATACCCTAAGGTTATGTTTGATTGGCACACCCTCTATGAAGTAATGAGATGTGGGTAATGTCATTTTTGCTTCATTTCCATCATTGTTTGTGGAAACATTCCACTCTGTTATTATGACAGCTTCCAGTAATTCCATGACTGAGCAATCATTACTTCTTGAATTTCATGCAATTAATGTTGCACTGCAGACACCTATGTGATCTAATTCACGCTTGTATTCATAAGAAATTTATTTAGAGGAAAGCGATTAGTACAGCATCCCCAAATTTAAGAAACTTAAACTACAAACAGAATTGCAAAAAGAACAAATTAATTTAGAAATTTATCTATTTTGCAAACGAGAAAGGTTATCACTCGCTTCTCACTAGCGTCTAAAATACTGACGCCTTATGCGTTAGTCACATCTGAATCACTATTGCAGCACTTTTAATTTGATGCACAGTTATATTATATATTTTGACTTGGATGCATTGTTTAATTGTTATGTTCTTCCCAAACTTTTCACATTTAAGAAACCCGATAAGAAACTTTTTGTTGTAAAATCTCCAAAATTTTAAGCAACGTTTTCTGCTACGAAGGGTGCTTGGTTTCTTATAAAAAATGTGTTCAGCTACTTTTACTTCATGAATCGTGGTGTTTTTTGTAAATTGGACCCCCTTAAAAAAATATTGCAATATTTAGAAGTGAAATCTAGCCCATCAATAGAACTTGGTAAATGATGAATTTGTGCTTTATTTGAGGCAAACCAGAGATGTGCTATTCCGGGGAATAGCACATCTCTGGGCAAACCTCGCTATGATATCATGCCTTTTGTTGTTTCAAAGTTTGAATCACTTTATGGCTATCTCTGCCTATTCAGTCACGTTAACCATGCATTGTTGAGCAGTATGGAATAAGAGGCAAAACTGAAGGATGCTAACTACTTTTATGATACCTTCTATTTGAGGTCAATGTCTCCATCTGCGATGCAGGCTGTAATTTTCTTGATCCTGCAAATATTCAAATTCTTTTCCTTTTTCTAGTTTTAGTATGAAATTGAGAAGCGCTAGTTCCTAAATTTGACTTGGGTTGGCATGGCTATCTGAAAATTTACTGACTATTCCCTGTGCGAGATGTTCTGGTGTTATTTGTTTCGTTTTAGTAACAGATACTAGCAAATATGTAGATGCCACGGTCTTGGAGTGTAAAAATTAGATGTTGTGGTTTATTTTTTCTCAAAAATTGTCCATTGTAGCCTGACTTTTTTCTATTATTGTGCGTGCTTGTTAAGCCACATATTACCTTTACTGGCGTCTTTTAAAACTGATGCTGTTCAAGCGTGGCATGTGATTAGTTTCTGTTGAAAAGATTAGCCCTGGAATGTTTGATGGACTACTATGTAAGGGCGCACCTATGAACTTTGTTTATATCTGGAGAATTACTAAAACTGTAGCCCTGAAACTTAGTGACTTGATGTACAAGTTTTTAGAGACTTCAGAAGTGTATAAAAAGTTGGAAAATTGGCTTCACCCTCTGCAAGTGCCGAAATAAAAGAATGATGCAATTTCGAGGTAATTTTTAGTTAAATGAATAAAAATCAATTGACTAATCAAGAATTAGTAATGTCGATGCAATTTGTGATCACGATATTGGACTACCCTTTAAGGGATTAACTGATTGTGTTCTATGTCTGTTTGGAACTTCTAAATGTGGAGATGGTAATTTTTGGAATTTCGTTTTTTGTTTTTCTTTGCATTTTTAACATCATCAACATTCACCCTTAATAATGCCTTCAACATACCTGATTTGCTTTTGTGAGTCAACTTCATCCTGCTTTCACATATAACTAGTTATCAGATCTTGCGTGTTTACTGAGCACTGAGCCCGGCACTTAAATGCTGCCAAGGGTAAACACTCAGCATATCCCATCACTATATGTAGCAATTTGTGCCTGTCGGAATTCTGTGCAGTTGGATCATCTTCCTTCAGAATGCAATATTGTTGCTCATGCTTTCAGTATCGTTAATCCAAAATCAACGTTTTCAAGCCATATTATAAATTGGAAATTGCAAGTTCATGGATGTATTAATTATATCAAGCCAGTTGCACAACTTCTCAACATTTTACTGCAAGGTTGATGTAACTTGAGATAGCATGAACCTATCAGAGCAATGTTTTAAATGTCATTGGCTTTAACCCTGATACAGCAAAGCCATCATACCTTGCACTGTGCGTCATGACGTTCTTCTTTTATTCAACATGTGCAGGTTATTAATTTTTAGACCTGTAGCAATATCTTTGTCCTTTCTTGCTCCTCTTAAAGATGGTGCAATGTTTGTGTTATCAGCTCATGACGAAGACTGTATGGTCTGTCTTGTAACTATGAGGGGTCTTCTGTCAACGTCACTGTCCTTTTTGGTTACAGATTCTTATCAAAATTGGCGGTGGCCTTTATGCATTTTGCTAGGAATATTATCTTGTATTTTTCTTGGCATGCTCTGTACAATAAGCACAAGAGTTCAGCCAGTTGTGGCCCTTTACGCTGGTTTCCACCGGATATAATCCTGTTCTTGAGAATTAGACTTAGGTTTCCAGCGCACCTATTTGTTAGTTCCTGGTGGACCCAATGCAATTATATCATATACTGTAATGCCTGGGCACTTATTTAATTTTTTATGCTTTTAGGTGGGCGCTTATTCGAGGGGGGCGCTAATTTGATGGGGGCGCTTATTTGAAAAATAGATTTACTGGCCATTTAAAAAGAGAAAAATTCCCATGTTCTTATCATGAAAACGATACAAACAAGAATGAAATCTAGAACAAACTGTTGTCTTTGTTCAACATTTCTTGATAAATCTTTTTTCCCTTACTTTCTTGTCAAAAATTGGAGTTAGTGCTGGTTTCCGAAGATTAAAGGGAGGGCGCTTACTTGAAAGGTGGGCGCTTATTCGAGGGAAGGTGCTTATTCAATAATTTCACTTCTATGATGGGCACTTATTCGAGGAGGGTGCTTATTTGAGGCATTACGGTATAATTTTACTAAGTTACAAGAATGCGAGGACCCAAATGAATGTGTCCAGCTGTCAATATCTGTGCTGCCCGTTAGTGTATCTTTGGATTACCCCTGATAGGAGCCTTGTGATCTACCTGCATGTGGCCCAGCCCATGCAGAAAGTATGGCATGCAAGCATGATTTATGAACGTGTACAACACTTTGGGTAGTGCTTCTTCCGGACAGGTATAAGATTAGTGGACCGTAGCTTCTTCTGCCACTTGTTTTGCCGTTTTCCTGAATTGGAAGGATGACACGTGGTTGGTTTGCAATCTGTCAGCATGGATTTACCAAATAGGTTCTATGCGTTGCTAAGCCAAGCACTGATAGTGGTGATCAGTTTTAGTGGAGGAGTCTAATTTTTCTAGCTCAAGTTTTTTGTGTTCATGAATGCCCTCGGGCAGACTTTCCCTCATAATAATAATGTCCTACCTTATTTTTTTAACCTTTTTTTCAGTTTTGATTACAGGGTCCTAGGATTTGACACAGCTAAGTTTGATCATGGCTGTTGTGGGAGTTGTGTCTTTCGTCTTATCGAGAAAATAATTCATGATTATTGGATTAGGGTGTGCTTTCTTGGCACCTCTAAACATAGAAATTGTATGATATTTAAAGGCAATCACTCCGCTTTCATGTTGAGCAAACTGTTAACCCTATTTCTGCCAGGTTTTTTTGGCTGGTGTACTGCC
>JAOBRC010615230.1:0-10867 GCA_027575255.1 Scolionema suvaense
TTCCTGAAACTCACAGCTTTCCCTTAATTTGAATCCCTTCAGCACATCAAGGTATATAGCTATATCACTTCTACCTGTTGAGTCAACCTACGCGATCACGATGCATCCTAGTTTGGCGCCTAACTTAATTGAACTATGCCTCAAAAATTTTATCGCCATTTTCCATAGAAAAAGAAAAATGCGATATCTTACAGAGTTCTATACTAATTTTTAACGTTGGTTATAATTTGAACACACTGAACTAGTGTTAATCGTAAAATAAAATAAAAAATTTTGAGGCACTGTTGCTTTAACCCACGGTAGCACAATGAAAACTTCAAATCTGTTGAAAAGTTTATTACAAAAAAAAAATTTGTTGAAAAGTTTACAAAAAAGATCTGTTGAAAAGTTTCTCAGAAATAACTTGAAAAGTTCACGAAAACCGTTGAAAAGCACCTGAAAAAAGTGTTGAAAAGTATGACACCTCAGGGCCATCGTAGTTGGTCATTCTTTTCATGAAACCCGAATAGTGCCCATTTTCTGCTCAATGTTATCAACATCATTTCCTTCACAAGCACGTCATTTACCTCTCATTGCTTCACTCGATTGTATATGGTTACCTTACCAGGAAAAAGTTTTCAGTGAGCTAAATTTCTGACAACTCTCCAAAATTCAATTTTCTTTGCACCTGAAAGGACATTACAAACAGCATACAATCAACATAATATATATAACAAACAGAAAAGAAGAGACAAAAGAAATACTTCGGAGCAAGTGGTAGGAGTAGTCAGCGACTTTTTGAAACAGCCACCACCTCACCCATGTCTAAGATCCGTTGTGGGAGATATCTATCATGAGGTTTTACCTCCCATGAATCAATTACTAAACGAACATTTGTATGCATTAGCCCGCTGCAATCTAAATCGAACATTAGGTGTCGGTAGTTTGAATGGGAGCAAAAAGTTAATAAAACTTGGCAACTCAGGTTTGCGGTTGCTGCAGAAGCGGTGGAACAGCGTTGACATCCCATGGTATCTTCTGGGCTTATTTGGAAAGAAATTCTTAGGAATTGCTTCTTGCTGGTGAAAGGCCTATGTTTAGGGCCTCAATTATACACTTGAGGTTCTCATTCCTCAGCAGCAAAGTGTCTCGAATGTCGCCCGCCCCCTACCCCCTCCTCTCCGTTTAGAAAAGAAGTTGGACAAATCTGCTTGAAAAGAAGAAGAATACGTTGGAAAACTCTGCCTGAAAAAAAGAGACTAAAGAAGTCTTTGTTCTACCTTAAACTTTCCCACAGCAATAAGTAGCATGTCCCACATTAGTGAATAGTGTTTGCATTTCCTCAATAATGACCAACATCAAACTAAAAAGTATTTTAATACAAGTATACTTCTCTGCATCGCTAACCAAGTTGTGAGATAATGTAGCTCTGATTCAATGAGGAAAGAAAGCAACTTTCCTGCGATATCAAAGGCTGTGGATTCTGTGCAAAGTTTCGAATCCAGCAGATTTGATAACTGAGTGAGTTGACACGTGGAGCTGGTGTTGACCAAGTTACAGCCAGAGTGACATCATGATTAGAGGTTCCGTTGGAGACCAGCAGCGATGTTGGTGGACCAGGTGCTAGAAAGATGAAACAATTTAAATTAATATTACAAGGACCAAAATAAAACCAGTGTTTTATCCAAGCATTTTTCCATACCGTTAAACGCAGCGGAAAACCTCAATGGATTGAGTTTAAAAAACTAAATCTGAAAAAAAAAAGAAAAACGTTCAGCTCATGGAACTTCTCAAGGAGATGTGTTTATGTATGTAATTGAAACTTGTGTTGGCAAGATTGATATGCGCCAGATCTCGGGAAGTATCTATTCCCGAAATGTTCAAACGCAATAGAAATATGATTCACATTATGTCTAAAGTTTTTATGTGCCCTGTTAACTAAGGAACGTTGGGTTATTATCTCGCATGCTTACAATCACGACTGACTGCTGAGGATGGTAAAAATCAGCAGCTCCCCTTCGCTCACCTGCTTTGATGACCCCAAAACTCAATTCAACAAGAAACGGTGTAGAACTTTAGTGCCTGGATAAAAACCTGAAAACTTCACAAGGATTTAGAGAAAAATATAGCTCCATAAATTAAAAGATGCAGATGAATACTGCAAAAGAAAAATAAGTTTGAAGACATTTTGATAGAATAGGGCAAGTACATGTAATGATTCATGGGCTAACTAGGAAGGAGCGAGATATCCTGCTTAAGCAAGAAAAAACAGGCAACAGAGTATAATACCACGCAGCTGACTCATTTCGCTTTAATCAGTGTGAAATTCAAGACGTACCATTGAAACAGTGCATGAACTATGAAAAATTAAGTGAAGTGTTTTGTGCTACCAGAACTTCATATTATAGGAATCAAACCATTACATGTACCGTCTTAGAAGTTAACCTCAAACTGCAGAGAACCTAAAGAGAAGCATCAATTAATAAAGATACCAAGTTGCTCCAGGCTGACAAAACTAAATTAGCAGGTGGAAATGAACACCAGATATCAGATCAAACAAACTCTGTTTGAAGTATCACCATGTTAAATCACCTTATCTTGACACAGCTTTTACACCCCATTATAGAAATCTAAAGTTATTTCTAGTGGTCTATTTTGTTTCAAAGGGCAGAGTTCGTACGGTTATACTGACAGGTTCATCATGTATACCCCTTTCGCGCCTCGTGTAGACATATGTTCATTGTGTTTTTGCACGTTCCAACTGCAACGAGCGACTAAAGTTATTGTGGAATTTGGTTTTAGAACACTTCTCATGCTTTATATAGATGGTCTGTCATGTATCTACACACTAACAGTCACTAGCATCCTAATATGTTAATTAGTAGAGTTGGAGCCTGATGTCAACATATTATGACGACATGTTTTTCAAAAGTCGTAATTTGGAGCTTTCAAAGGGGTTTTATGCTTCATAACTCTAACGTTCTACCTCATATTTACTCAGATTTATTCAAAATTTAGTATTTTATCATTCTACATACTTTTCCTAGGTAGCATGGCAACAGGAATTTTCTCAAAATGTACAAATTTGCTTGGTAAAAGCCTGTTGTCAACATATGTTGACAGGTCAAAAAAAACACAAAAGGAAATGCTAGAATTTTTGTTCAGAACACGAATCTAAGGCATTATAGTAGTGGGAAAATACCAAAACCAACATCTCCAAAAAACTGTTTATAGGTGCAGGCGTGAAAGGGATACAAATTCGAAAACGCAGCCAGTCAATGGCAAATCGGCATGCCATATTGATGGAAATTCGAACTTGTGTAGTACCGTAGTTTCATGGACAAACATGCTGCATCAGATATCCAATATCTGAGGATTAATATCAGAATGACTCAACCTTAGATCTACCAACCTTCACCCAACCAGCTGAGCTACAGGTATTTGTATTTATATTTCCGGTCTACTATAATGAGCTGAGTCACGATTTTCTGGTCTGCATAAGCTCGTCTCAAAAAGAAGCTCAGGAATTTCTTGTGGAAAGAACAATACAGCTTAACACGGTCACATTGAAATAAAATCCTGATATATAGGTGGATACTTTCAGGGCTTACTACAAAGTAGTTGACATAATCTATGTAACTCTACACACACCTTCTACAAGAGAATGACATGTTCTACACAACGAATATATGCTACAAATTCAAGCTCAAGCTACTATAGCAATCACAGGCACTATTCTACCCTCAGGGCCTTCTGATCATACCCCTTTAAAATTTATTTTCGGCAAAATGCCTGTTTGTCTCCGGAATCACACTATTTGCCCATCTGTAGGACAATTTTAGCTAACAAAGAGACACTGGGGTCAAGAACAGTTCATACACTTCTGCATTACGAATGCACAACAGAATGCCTACAGGTTACAAAATTACCATTATGCTAGTGAAAGTACAAGATCCTTTATGCATTTTACATGTCCATAGTGGTACACAGCTCAAGCAGAAGAAATCTAACTTCCTATGCCTACACTGCAGAACCAGACCCTGGGGGGGTCACTTAACGCATATGCCATACGGGGACATGCGGCCACTAAGGATGGGTATGACCCACTATAATTCCCTAAACATGGGTCTACTTTTTGTCTTATCTTTCATAGAAGTACCTTAACACCAACAAAAAAGGCATTTTTTATGCGTAGACAGATAATTTTCACTCATTTTTTACCAAAATTTTGCCTGCGCCGCCAGGTTTGATGGTGTAACAGGTAGATAGTACTTCACGATCCATCATTAAACATAGGTCCATTTTCGATTTGGGGGCCGCACGTCCCCGTCACTTTGTAAGTCGAGTAAAAATGAATCTGAATCTAAATGAATCTTATCTGCTGAGAAGAGTGAATCTATATGATCAATACATCTTTCCACAGTTATCAAGTTATTTCAATGTCATTCCTACTACCTAGTTTGTAAAAAGCTCAATGGCGTCCCTCTAGTTGAGAGCACAAGAGGGTTTTCAGCCAGAGGTTGTACCATCTCTACTGAGTGCATATCAATGCAAAAACATAAAAAAGTGGAAGGATGTGACAGACATCTAGCAGGAGAGAATACCCTCCTGATTATTTTGCTGCTGGTATCTTACAAAGTATACTTCTCATATACGCAGGAACTTTGAGCTTTTGTTTAGTTTGTTCCTTTTATGGAAAAACTATGACATGGCCTACTCTGCAAACTTACATCTTACATCTTCATTAATGCCAACAGATGTTAGTTTTATCCATTAACTCCCTCTCAGATAAAGTTTCTTTTGTGAAGCAAAATTCAGTTGCATTCTTTGGAAAGAAGATTGTGCTACAGATATGTGAAAGTTGGTTGCACTGAAATGCATAAAAAGTGCTCTCGCACTGAAGTTAAGTCTTATTCCTGCATTCTCCATAAATGTATAATCATGCTACAGTACCTCCTTCTTGTGTACGGACATTTTCTTGAACAGCATCTTGTCCAAATCCTTTTGCATTGCTTGCTTTCACTTTCACAGTGTAAACATTGTACGCAACTGTAGGTACAACAAGTCACAGTTAAAACAATTTACATAATTTGTGGACTGCCACAAATTTGATCATCATGCTACCCATACAAAAGAAAAATGAAATGGCATAAAATACATATAAGATCAGTAATACAAAGAGCAACATTATTTACTGACGTACAAGAAAGCGACTAAAGTTAGATATGAATGGTCACATCCAAACGGAAATAGAGATCGCATACATAAACCTTATGGTCCATAGGATCATGATAACTGTTTGTAAGCTTGATACCAAACATATTACTTAGTAATGAACCGACCTTGAACACCTAAACCATTTCTGGCCAACAAATATCTTCCTCAAAAGTGTCCAAATAAAAATCAGGAACTTTCCCAAAACAGACTTACAATTCGCATGATCCTACCATTGTACTTCATTATTTAAGATGTAATCTGAATGGGAGCAGATACAGGCATCATATAAAATTCAGGATGACTCTTGGAAGAAAATACTGATTTACTGCTGGGATTGATGACAAAGGGGAAGAGGGATGGGTGTCTATAACCAACTCTATAGATCTAGCACGCAAAATGAAAAATTTTGCCTTATCTGTAACAACAACTTCCAATGATTAATTCTGTCCACACTTTCAAATAGCCTTCGGAACATAACCTCTTCACTGAAAAACGGGCATCTCTAAAATTAGCCAATTACAAACAAATTTTATATATATACATGTCTAATTAATTTGATCAGGAATTCCTAAAAACGCTTTACTATGGTATGTCTTGTTGCTAAAGATCTTAAAGTACAGCTTCACAAGTAGTATACATAAATTCATAACACTTACGAAGTCCAGTGATAGTGTAATTCAGACTCGAGATCTGAAAACAAATTTCATGTGTCTGTTGACGAACTGACATATCATCATGTGTTCGAACCCAACAAACTTCATATCTTCCTAGATCGCCATTTGGAAGTACGGGAGGATTCCATGCAATAGCAAGGCTCACAACATCACCATCAGAAGTCCCATTGGTAACTGACAGTATAGTCGGTGGACCAGGTGCTAAGTTTTTAAGAGATGTACAAAATAAAATGATTTGATTTTCAATTATTTAATTATGAAATTAAGAAAAGAACTCCTCTTTACAACAAAAAGGATGCAAAAGATGAAATACAAGACATTAGGGGGAAAGGTACTGCTGTCAAATACACATTGGCACCACTAAATCTGACAGTAAGTACAGTGAAGTAAATAAATCATACTTCATGCTCACAGAAACATAGAATGCCTCTTTCCCGGTTGCCTCTGATGGTACTTTGTAAACGATGCCTTTTCGTATTTGAGTCTATTGTATTTATGATTGCTGAAGTTGTCCAAACCAACAAACATTTATTCCCACACTGAATGTGAAGAATCCTCAAGCATTCATCCTACAATTAGTGATTTTTCATAACTATTCACCAAAGCTTTATGATGTCAAACATCCGCCTTGATATACACTGATACATTGAATGATATGAGAGTTTTGGCGGAAGACAAAAGTTTATGTACTCGTGGGTTATTCTAGACTAGCACTAACCTCTCCTATCTGCCATTCAGCAACTCGCTTCGACTCAGTGTAGAATAACCGTAGGGTGGAAAAGGCAATCTAAAGCTTGACAGAAATCGACGAGCGACTGGACTACGTTTATTCCTGATCATGAGAGTAAATCCTACAATCCCATAACTTTTGTGACAAATATTTAACACATAAAGTGCAATTGTTTCTAGATCTGACCTTAGGCCTCTGTTCTTTACAATTATGATTTTAAGTAAAAGCAACACCTGTACAGCACAAAAGAGATGAGCAATTTTTACATAGTCAGCGCCAAGATGCACTATTTGAATCAGTGAGTTCAGGGTCATTGGGCCCATGCCCGACCAACAGAAACTACTAGCATGTCAAATGGAGAATCATCAAAACTTGGTAAATACTGATGCCAGCAAGGAGCACTGCCAGAGATAAATTTCAATGTGAATGCTTGATGACTATCGACTATCCCCTTCCTTGATCAATACCCCTCCTTTTTGGCATTCCCCCTTTTTTTAAAAAAATTGTTGAACCACCACATATTATAAGGGGGGGTCACACTACATATGTCCTACTGAACGAGTTGGAGGAGCATGATCTCAAAAAACAAGCAACTAGCTTTATGGGGTTTAAATCACAGCAGGTATGGTGTTTACCATTGAATGCTACTCAGTCAGTCATCCCTGAATGTACAACCATGAAATCAGCTTCTTCCGTCTCTGCTTCATGGGTAGACCCTCGTTCCTATATATCTGACTTGAATTCTTTGCATCATTCCAGCTTTCAGATCGAGAAGCATTTACTGGAGCATCAGCATATCATGCAGATTTCATTTTACTATAAGTACGATACTGCCGTATGTCAAAATATATCACATCCAGCAAAATATAGCTCTAGACCCAGACTATACTGGTCAGAGTTACTTTGCAAATTGAGATATTACAAACTGACAGGGAAATCTCCTAAGTTAAGAATACTGAAAGGGCACTGGAACGCTTGTCTCAAACCACTCACAATTGGTTCAGACCATTTTCAGTGACTCATGTGAAAGTTTACAGATTGTTTTGTCTATTCGGTAAGGGAAATTTAAACTTTTTTTGTTTTTCCGTGTGACGTGACGTCTGTTGATAACCAGTGTCCTTATTTTAACCATAATTCCCCCACACTTCATCACCAGCAAACGATTTTATTTCATTGGATTCAGTCTACAATTTTTCATATCCAGTTTCGTTCTCAAAATATAATACATTATGATCATAGCTTTTCATTTGTATTGACCAAGGAGCATGCAAGTTAACTTCAACTGTAAGTTAACAATGTATAACATCCCAACTAGATACAAACTTAGAATTTTGAGATGTAGTTTTGCAGATTGATTCCTCCTCCTTCCATTTAAGGTAATCGTGATATTTCACATTCATCTCCACAGGAATTATAGCTCAAAATATGCAGGGACATGTCACCAAATTTCGTCAATCAGTTTTTCTGAGATAATCCTCTCTGAAGGTCCTATTCAGCTAACTGCACCATTGTTTTGCATAACAATCAGAGCCATCAAGAACTTCATGTGCGATTGTTTGTGGTAATTATCATCTTCAGAGTGTAACCACAGTTCATTCAAAATGTATTCAAGGCTTGACCACGGCATTGTTTGAAAGCATAATGACACACACAATACCAGATCTTTGAAAGGGAATCACAAGTGAATGGCATGATCCTTTGGAATAAAACTTGCACTTAGAGCACTTAGAGCATGATTTTGTTTGCATCTAATATTCACGAAATACGATTTTTTGACCAAAAAAACCTTTCAGTATCCTTTTACCAAACCTCTCAATGAAGGTGAGCAGTACGATGATTATCATAAAAAGTACCATGTATTGCAAGATTACCTTCAGGGAAGAAAGTTTTGCCGAATTTATTTGTGGGATTCAGACTTTAAAAACATTTTGCGGAAGATGTTTTTGCAATTGAAAGTTGTTACATCAGTTTCGTGGAAGAAATTGTTTTGTAATTGTGAGTTCGGTATTAATTCTTTGCGATGGAGGGGGAACATGTTCCGTTTGATTCACTGCTGAGAGAGCTGTAAACAGGCTTTTAAAGCTTCAAAGAAAGACAAAAAGAAAGATTTTATGGCCTTAATGATACTTCACTGTATTTTTGAAAATATTGCGGAATAAAGTTTTGCAATTGGTCAACTGCTAGCAGGCTTTGCAGAACAAAGAAAAAGGGCCGAAATCGCAAAAATTTCTTCTGCAAATATTTTCTGCCGGTAAGGTACACAATTGAAAGGCAGACCGAGTCCTCAACTGTTTCTGCTATAAAGTACAGTACAGTAGCGGTCTTCAAAATAAACACTTACGTGATTCTCCTGTTTCCACAGGGCCGATAACATCACTAAGAGTTGCACCAACAGAATTTGTCACTTCCACTTGTACATAGTAGTTCACACCACGTTGCAAGCCATTTATGTGACCCGAGTTAGTAAGAAAAATATTTGAAAAATTTAACTGACTTGGACCAGTACCATGAAACACCCTGTTTTGATTAATGGGGCGATTCCCATCGAAAGGCGTGTCCCAGGAAACAGATAATGATGTTGTCGAAGATGGCAGCACTCGTACGTTTTCAGGTTTATCAGGTGCTCCTAAATCCAAAAACAGACAAGTGAACATGCAGACAGCTTTATGCTAACCATATAAACACTTTTTAAATTAAAATATCCGTAAGATTGGAAAATGGAAATGCTCATCAAAGTGTGGCAGCAAAAGCATGCTGCATTGGTAGGCAATAATACTGTGATAATACTGTAAATGAAAATTGTTTGCGACAAATCTCTGTGGTAGTTGTTTACCGGAGTGGACCAGACATGGCCTAAATTAAACTTTTTGGCCGCATTGTCCTGAACAGAGAGTTGTTTGAAAGTTTCTTTTGCATTGAGTTTAACCCATCAGTCTTCCTAGTTTTCTATTACAATAACACTAAAGCAAGCAGAGAATAAAAGAATAGACATACATGACTAACACTGACAACTTTGGTGATACAATTTACGAAGCTAATTATCAAAAATTAGCATTTCAGATAGAAGACAATAAAATTTAATGTGTAAGATACAGCCTGGCCGAGGTTACAAGCTATCAAGAGCATTCACATGTCGGTATTTAAATAACTATTTCATTATCATAAAACCTGCGATTATTGGAAATTGTATTGAAGTCTATTTTCCACTGTCAAACACCATAACTAAAAAAACAGAGGTAGAATACTCCCTCCCCCTGGCAAACGTTTTACACTATATCCTGTAGTTTTACCCCCCCCCCCCCTCCCTTAGTGACCAACGTTTGTCCAAGGGCCCAGTGTAAATAGCATTAAAAGTCAATGCACAGTGGACCATCTTCGATTAAATTGACTAAACGGAACATTCTCGAATTATGAGCAAGTGAAAAATGACAGTTCACAAATCAGTATTCTGGATACGAAAAAAATGGTTGCTGAAAAAGGAAGATTAAGTTCGGCCTGGGGTGTAGGGTTCTCTGCATGCATGAAGGCAGAATCTGGCCCCCTTTTCCATACATCTAGAGTGGAGACTACTACAATCTTGGTGGGCATGGCATACTGGTACTAGGGTAAGAGTAAACAGACAGAAAAAAGTTAGGCCTAAAATATGAAGGTGACAGTAACAACATTATCACCATAATCATTCAGAAAGCAATGCTATCTATATCTTGACCTCAGAACTCCATACCTTCTAAAAAGAGGACTAAAAAGGTACCTGGTACTTAGAGATTCTCCAAAACAATCTCAAATGTCATTTGAAAGATTTGTTTGCTCCATACACGCTTTTAGCCAGCCAGCAAGTACATGTATGCCAGGCGTTAAAAATCACTTTAATGGAGTTAGAGGTGATCTGAAGCCATTTCTTATATACATATACTGAACGTTTTCACAACTTCGCATGACTAAAACTGCCTTTTAGATTACTAACTACTGTATACCATAACAATTTCAGGCTTTGAAGGATCAGGAATAGAAAAGTTTATTTTTCATAATGTTAAATTGTTCTCTCAATGAAACGAAAACTCAATTTGCTACTAGAAACAGGACTCAATATACATGGCAGCATTAAAACCTGCCATAGATATTTTGCAGGATGTTGAGAAATGATGGGCATTGTCTTAATCAGAAGAGCATGTTATGAGAATAGGTTGTATCTGGACAGTGGTCCTCAGTCACTACATATAAGCAAAAGTAAAAATCTTCCTGTCATAGTAAAATTAGCAACCAATCA
>JAOBRC010615341.1:0-17962 GCA_027575255.1 Scolionema suvaense
TGTGTTGGAGGTGTGAGCTGTAAGAATTAGCATGGCTTAGAGATTATTTGGAGTGCAGTGTTGTTCATATGCAAGCTCTGGGTTTTGTTTCCTGATCTATCGGGTGAATGTTTTTACGGCTGCAAGATTCATGGAACTGATGCTGAGCATCAACTGCAGGAGAAACATTAGATGGAAAATTAGAAGCTAATTTGGAGGCTTTTTTGTTTGTGCTTTAGTTTTTAGCACTGATTCTGAAGCCTAATTATGAGGGATGGTGGCTACTATTATAGTCTCATTTTTCTACGTTTGGCTGCCTGCTGGACTGCAGTGATATATTCATTGTTTTCATTATGCTGATGTCAATGTGTGTTATAATGGCGTTCTGGCCATGAACGTGTGCTACTACTTTATCTTTCTTGCTTCTGATTACTATGAAGTTTGATTATTCTTCTCTGATGTGACACTGTAGTGAATCAATCTCTATTGCAACTGTGTAGACTGCAAGGAACACTGTTCTTTCGTGCGGACGAGCCTTGTTCACATAAACCTTCTTTGTGATATATTACTTTCTTAATCAAAGACAGTGTAGCTCAACTTCTTCCATAACCATTTTCACAGACAGGCTGATTTTAATTTGTTTGTGTTGCTTGTATGATTTAGCTTGGAGCTTCATATTGCTGGATGCACAGTAACGTAAATCACGCAGCATTGTTTGATTTTATGGAATCAGTTGTGTAAATTATGCTGTAAACTGTAACCAATGCGGATCAATAGTTGCATTGTATTCCTGCAGTTTAGTCAAACAAGGATTTAGTTTTTCTGTACTGTGCATTGTCTTCCGAATTGCTAAAGGTTAATAAGTAACAATCAAGTGCTATCACTGAAAATGCGATGTGGAGAAAAAAGAGTGTCTCTGATCTTAGTCCTATTTTCACTATCTATAAACTTTGTGACTGGCGCTTCATTGGTATTGCTACAACTATAAACAAAACTGCTATTGTGTCAGTATGGATCAACGAAGAACAGGATATTTTGAATTTGACGCATTTTGTTGAGATCAGCTCAGTTTCAGTCAATTTTTTTCGATTAGTATAATAAGCAGTTGCGTGTTCTATATGTGAATTTGATGATACGGCTTTGATAAAGTTAATATAATGAGTAAGCTAGTTTGAAGATTGAAAAGTGCATGATCACAGCCTCTATGCAGATGTCTACTGAATATTTGGAACTGCAGAGTCATCCATTCGCATAAGCTTCAAGCTCAAAAATTATTTTTTTATTGACATAGACAGACTAGCAAGACTCTTGGTACCATAATGCTTTGATTAAACACCTAAGCGTTTATTAAATTTTTGGACTTTTTAAGGGGTTTAAAAGAGGGGGACGTCTACAACATTTTTACCGAATCCTTTGTTTTTCGTTGCGTGTAACCTTTGTGCATCATTGTTGTGATACTGTCGAATATATTTTAAAAGTGGTGGAATGATGTAGGGTGATAAAACAGGGGTTTTACGTAATTTGTTTTGTTGCAGTTACTTTTGTAGTTTTGGAGTGCCGTCGTGTTTTAAGAGCCCTAATTATGAACGCTGTTTTTTTTTCTTTTTCTTTTTTTTTCTGTTGTGTTGTTAATAGAATTTCTTAAAATAGTTTCTGCAGCAGTTTTTTATCTATAACTGAAGTCAGTTAACGCAACTGCAACAGTTTTTTCTTCCCTCTCCTACATTTGTTGACTTCTACTGAAGATTGCAGTTCATGGATTTGCTGGAAGTGAGGGTTGGATTTAACTAGTAAGATACAATTGTTTGCCAGTCACTGTCTTAAAATTGACGATTATTTTCAGGAAGTTCTCTGCGGAGAAGAAAGTGGATACACGTAGTGGAATGATTAGAATAAACTGAGGAACGGTTTTATGTGACACTTTATAGAAACATGGCACTCTCACCACCACCACAGGATGGAGATGGTCTTAGCAGTTTGTCTCCCTTTAAAAACTGTAGTCTTCAATGAAACTATTTTCTTGAGACTTGGTACAGTATAAGATTTCTCCATTGTACTTCATTTACGACATAATATTAACATCATTTATGACATACTATTAACCCGAAAAAGCCTATAGGGGCAACGAATCCAACCCCATATACTTTCTGACATTGTGCATAAACAACAAGAGTGAGAAGCTGCTCTTTGGTGACTTTTCTTAAATATTACAGGAAAAATTATGGCGAAAAAAGTTTTTTGACCATTGTCGTGCTGATGTGACGTCATTGTCCTCAATCACTGGGTGAGGAAAATTTGATGACATCATCGTTAGTGTTTGTGGTTGCAAGGGCAATTTTTATTCTAAATCATGTTTTCTAATTTCCTTCAGAACCTTATGTCAATGGTTTTTTGACGGCCCAGTGTTGTTGTCTTTTACTGCCCCACACATTTCTTTTTCTTTAATGACAGAAAATATGAGATGTCAAGACCATGCCCAACATCAGGAAAATAGTGACGTCATCAGAACAAGTTTTACATCGTCATTTGCAGATAATATATAGAGAACATATGTGCCACGTTTAATGGGTTTTAGACCGTCATTTATGAAGTTAAAGGGTTTGGATCCAACGGATCCCTCTTGGGAAGGCCGAAATCACCCAGGCTTAGTGGGGTTAGTTAAAGATATGAAAACCTTCAATTTTCAGGATTTATGGACTTCTCGTCATGCTTCACTAATTTTCTGTTTCCAGTAAGCATTTTCTTTTATCCTGTTTTGTCTTCTGCCTTCTGGTTATAAGCTGAAAGGGAGTTCTCTTGTCTTAAATACTCCTAAAATGCAGGTGGAAAAGTTTTTGAACCAGACTCCCTGAGGTATGACCTAATTTTGTGACCATGTAAGGAGCCTGTATTTTGTCTGACTTTGGCAAAAACCCCGCTTCGTCTGTATGATAATGCAAAACTTGGGTCAGATTTGCTGGTATTATTTTGTTGGATGCATTTTACACACTGTGTTTTACACATAACAACAACATTACATTCAAAAAAATTTGGAAAAATTTTCACTTTTTCACAATTTTGTATCCTTTTTGAAGATTGCCTAATTCAAATGCCCCCCCTGCCCCCTAAATTCTGCCTGGAATAGCTATTGATACATTTCATAGGTGGAAAATAGGTCTCGGCATGCAAAATGGCGCCAAAAGAGTATTTCCAGGGATATCTAGCATGGGGTGCCAAAAAGACACCCCTTCCCCTACCACCCTCTACTTTGGACAGGCTCAACATTCGTCTGTATTTGTGGCAGTTTGTGATTTCAATAGTGCCCTTTGGAAAACAATTGCATGTTGCTTGTGTAAGCTAGAATATGGACAGCGCATGTCAACACCAAGGCTATTCTTACTATTAGAATAAAATTTTCAAATTTATAAATTCGTAATTTTTTATTTAGGTATAAAATTTTTCGAAATGCTACCAACTCGTAGCTTTCTTTATGTCCTCTCAGGTCCTCTCAGTTCACATGTCACTCTGTGAAGTATGTTTTTCGATTGGAGATTAATGACGTTTATGCTGCAAAAAATATTGAGTTTAGTCCTAGTTTTACTGCTAGGCTGCTATGTTTGTATTTGTTATTGTGCTGACCATGATTCATTTTGAAACTGCAAACTTAGAAATAATTGTGCCGGTTCAATTTGTTCCAAGCTTGGTTAATTGATACAGTGATGCTAAGTGGTGATAAAAAGGGATTGCTCTCAAGAAAGACTTCTAGTAGCAGTGACTGTGAAAGTCATGGAGTTGGAAGTTGTTCTAAGGAAGAGGTCAGGCATTGTCCACTTGTGAATAAAGATCTGTGCATCTTTTTTTCCTTTTTTTAGCATTACTTGTTACTTCTCTATATTTTATAAAGCAATGCCTTGTGTATCATGCGCGAAAAACAGAAATTCTTGCATGCAGTGATTGCCTTGTGGTAGGCTGCAGATGTGACCTCAGCAATAAACAATTGCTGAAGTTTTTTATGCCCAGACATACTTTAGCTATAGTACATAGCCTGACAAAAAGTATTGATGAAATTCCACTGTCTGATTTTACATGTAATTTTGAAGAAGTCTTCACTAGGTCTTTTGTTTGTCCATGCCCAGAATTTGATATGTTCTTAAACTCTGTTTCAAAAGATGAGGTCAATTATTTTGGAATGGATCATGTGCTATTTTAGCAGTTTTCTGTTTCATGCAACTGGGGGAACACTTTCATTCCAATAATTTGATAGTGTTGATGGTGCAGTTCACTGACAGTTGCTCACAGGGACTTTTGCTCACCGACAATTGCTCGTGAGCGTTTACCCACAAGACACTTGCAGCCAGCTGGTAGTGGCATTTGCTCGTTTACCCACAAGACACTTGCAGCCAGCTGGTAGTGGCATTTGCTCACTGCGCTTCTTACTCACATGACCCTGTGTAGCAAAATTTCTTAAGTTATTTAACAGCAATCATGTGTAGCCTTCTGCAATGTGATATTAAATTACTGTCTTCATAGTAACATGCAGAGGGTGTCATTTTCGTAAATTTTTGTCCCTTGTGCACGTACACATAGCCTCATATTTCTAAACTCTTCACCTAAAAACTAGCTATCATTGCTGCAGGGACCTTTTGTTTTCTGTCTTGGCCCTTGAGTAAAACACGTGTCCAAACTTCTGCAACCTACTTATGACATTCCTAACCAGTTTTCTGCCTAACGACATGGTATTATAGTCACTAAAAACTGCCATTCTGAGGAATAAGGGAAATCTTTCTTTAGACTTTGGGACGTCAGCAGTTTCATGATAATTTGAGGATGATGCATAGATTGTTTGATATCATTGGTCAAGATTATTGTATGCCTAAAAATTATTTTGTGTCAAAGTCTGTAAAGCAAGTTTTTTAGAACTTCAACTGCAGCATTTGATCTGAATGTTGTGGTTCTATGGGTATGCAAAAGTCTTGCTGTTTTGCCTGTAGTAAAGATATGCTCCTTTTCCTGGTCAAGCTTGACTTGCAACCATGCAAACAACATATTTTTTTAGAGTTTATGTGAAGGATTGTAGCTCATTTTCCAATCATGACAACATTACTTGTGTGGACTGCTAAGACTTCGCCATTCGGAGTTCATTAGAGTGTGCCTGGTGCAAATCAGTATGTTTGGCTTCATGTTCAGGTGTATTGTTGACGGTAATTATTTTTGTAGGAAGTGCGATAACTACTTTACAGATCGTTTATGCTTGCTTTTTATTGTAGGAAGTGCTGGATCTATTATATGGACTGCTTATGGTTACTTTTACTTTAGGAATTGCTGTATCTACTATCCTGATTGCTTATAGTTATTATTTTGTTATAGGAAGTGCTACAACTGCTGTATGATGTGGAAAAGCAACATGATGCAAGCTCTAGAAATTGTAAGTTTTTTCAGCTTGAGGAATCCGTATTTGTTAGTTCATTTTTGCCCCGCTAAGTGATAGGAATAGTGACTTCTTTACCTCCTTTTGTTTTAACTCAACATAATCGTAAACCTAGCTGGTACTTTGAGAGGAGCTCCAATCTGGTTAAACTGAATTACCTGGTAGTGATGCTGGTGACGTCATGTCGCTTTGTGTGGGATGATCTCACTCTTGAACCCAATGCTTCGAAGATATACTGCAGAATTAGACAAAATCACTTGTTGCTTTGTTTGGGCAACCCCCCCCCCCCCCCCCCTTCCCAAGTTTGGTCACTTTTATGATATTGTATGTGTTGTATATTCGTTAAAAAGGTTTTGCTCATTGCAATTTATATGACAAAGCCAAAAATTCTTCTGTTATGCCCTCATGAGATACATCCGCCTAGTTTTAAGCAACAAAAATGTAGTTGGCAATGCATGGTTTGTGGCTACGGTATTTCTAGCTCTTCACTTGATTTCTGCGCGGTCTCAATTTGATATTGTGCTTGTGGTTGTATTTTCAGCGTTGGGATTTCAAAGTGCATCAGTTGCTAGTTCAAGCAATACTGGTCACCTGCCGTCATCCAGAATGGTTGGCTTCGGTAATACTGACCAGCAGATGCAAGGTAGTTTGCAGTTGTCTGTGTTGTGATGTATGCTGTTTACAGCTGTTCTAGCTAGTAGACAATCTGTAAAGTCATGATAAAAATAAATGTGTTGATTCATAATTATATGCCAATAATGCTCATCATTTCATGTTTTTATCTGACTTTTTAGCTCGTAGATAAGTCATCTGAGAAAGATCATAATCTCAGGCATGTAACTATTTGCTTGAATGGTAGGAGTTTATCACACTTATGAAATTCTGCCAGACTTAGCATAAGATGTGCCTGTGAGTTTGAATTGAACTCACTTCTGTAATATGTAACCGAATACTCGTCATTTTCTCCAGTGATTGCTTTGTGACTTTTAAATACTATAGTGTCTGCATGTCCATTTAATTAATTTTTGTGTGCTAATAGTGGATTATGTGGCAGTGAATGCTTTGTCTTTGTTTTTCAATTAATTCTTATGGCATGTGGTCATTTTCGCCTTGTGGTCGTAGTCACACTTGCATATTATTGTGAAAATTTCATGAGAAATGCTAAAATTCCTTTAGAAGGTATTTCTTGATGAGCATAAATAAGGCATGGTGATATTCTATTTTCTTCTTCAAGGTTCATCTGATTCTGGGTTATTTTCTGGAATGTTCCAGAAACTGAAGGACAGTCTGCCATCATCTTTGAAGCCATCCAGCCATGAGTCTATCGAAGAATCCGGCAAATACGAACAGTTTGTTGATCCCAATAGCTCTTTCGTCACGAAACCATCCACCACCCTATTTTTGGGGTCGGAGAAACCTGTTTCTGAAGGTAGTAGTTGCTTTTAGTGATTCTTTCTGCATTCTATTGCATCACTAGTTCTCTCTTTCCATGCCGGCTATATCAGTATACGTTCAAACTGCCTTGTGTGGTGGGTAGAAGACTGATATTGTTTAAAGGAGAACTAACTTTTTTTTTTGATATGATAGATAATGAGAAAAAGTCGTCTACACTAAGTTTTTAGGTCAGGGATGTCTTATACACATATAATGTTTCGCATATTAACATCTTCATGCTCATCGCCATCTTGATCGGTCTTTCCGCGCTGAGCGGTAGAGAATCGACTCGGTTTTCAGCGGAACAGCTATGTTTGTGACGTAGAGCCCGCTCTATGCTAAATCTGAAGATCAGATTCGCTCACCCTTTTTATAATATGCGTGCAATGGTTTTGAGCCGTCGGCGAGAAACAAATTCAAGCATGAATTGACTAAGGATAGAAAAATTAGAATATCCTAAACTATTTGTCCTACCGTAGCTGGCAGCTTTGTACAAAACTAGGCCTATCTTGGTTGTACACATACCAATTCAAGCCTAGGTCTACAATTAGAAACAATATCAATCCAGGTTCACTGCCAAATCTCATCTTCCACACAACCACTTCCACCGAACACATAAAAATCCTTGAGATCACGTGCATGAATTGGTACCAAGATTAGACAATGAGGTGGTTTCTACAATGAGAGCTGACACCAGCAATTTTAACTTTCTGTGAATTATCATTCTTCGTAATTCTGACATCAGAAATAGAAACCACGGTATTGAATCAAATCGAATTGAATTGAAATTTATGACAGGCTGTTGATTAACTGGTTTCAAATGTAGATTTTGCGGTTGATGAAATGTTATCTTTCTTGCTACTGTGTTTACTCTCTACTGGCTAACATTGGGTGTAGGAGCATTAGTGACGCGAGAATAACAGTTATTTGTGTTGCGTGAAGCTACAGTATGTTTGGAATCTATTTTCATGTGAAGTGGTAGCTTCAACATTTTTGTTTGATCATGTGCTGATCCTTCACGTTACAAAGAGAAAGGTAAGATCTTTATTATCTTATGTTTTGCACAGTTTGTTGCTTTTGAGCAGTTATGTTGCTGGAGCGGGATTGACGTCACTAACTTATCACGATAGTAGAACCCAGACCTTCCTCCCGCTCTGCCGAACCTTCAAGATGGTGACGAGCGTTGCGAAAAATTGACATTGAGATTAAATTATAACAGCGTAAAGAAAATGCGATAGGGAAACAAAACTGCCAGAAAGGGAATCTTCATGTATGTGGCTAACATTTGAACTAAAATTTTTTCATGCCATCAGTTCTCCTTTAATAGAGAAAAAAGACTTAATTGCTGTTATAGTTGTATATAGAGACTGATATATATTGTTGAACATAGTCCTTCTGCGGGCCCATGATCTTTCAAATTTTAAATAATATATTTTCATTAACATTGTGCAGATGCTCATCTGTCCCCTGGGACATTATCTCTGATGCCTCATTCCTCAAGTGGGATTGATTGGCTCTCAAAGAAGTCACAATTCGATAATAATAACGATTCTCCCAGTGACTGGCCCGGAGGCAAAGAGCAGTATGGCACTTTATCTTGTTTATTTTTCTTGCTTTGTTTTCTTGTTCTATTTAGTTTGTTCTTATGCATTGATTTTGAGTGCATCAGTTGAATTTCGGCTAAGAGTTTCTTGTCAATATTCATAAGGAAGATTACTTCCTTTTAACCAGTAAGGTAGCATGTGTCTGTAAATGTCCTGTGTCTTACAGACATACTCTCTTAAGATTGAGTTTCCCCCATTATTTCTCAGAAAGTAGATCTTCTGTTTACATGCTAGTTAATTAATATGCTTCCCTGTTTTGAGCATTATTGAACTCTCTATGCGAAATGTTCAGTCTTGCCATCTAAAACTGCCAGACATGTGATCAGGAGTTACCTGTACATCTCCTTTAATCTGCGTCAGATATTCTCATTATTTTTCTGTTATACCATCTTCACCACAAAACCGCGAAGCCCTCTGATGTATGCTAGCTCACAAGTTGAACATATGATTATACTTCATCTTGCAAATGGTTCTAGGCTAGTGTTTTTGGAAGTAACAAATTTTCATCCTGTATTCCTCCTGCAAGGTATCGACATAATATACGTAAGGATGGCAGATAAATTGTCTATGCGCCGAAAGTTACAATGAATTTTACTGTTGGCTTTTGTGTTGTTCTTAGAAAGAAGTGATCATCTGCCTTGCGCAGGGAGACCAACATTAGTTGTAGTTCCTTGGTAAAGAGATAATGCTACACATCTGCATAAGCAAATCATAGGCAGGAAATTTTGTTGACAGAAACAAAGTTGCTGCTGTCAGTCGTTTTGCTCCTCTCCGCGCAAAACTGCTCAGAAATTACTGCATACTTACCTGTTTTACAACATTTTCTATTTGAAGTCTTTGTTTGAACAAGTTGTTGTGTGCATATCTGGAAACTATTGTGGTGTTCAAAGCATGCCATGTGCATGGCTTATGGAGGTATTAAGATGGGTAGGATGATGAGTAGGATTCTCTTCTTCGAGCAAGTTACGTACATGTATGACATGGCCAAGCATTGCAGCAAAATTGATCGATGCTGAAGACGTGCAGAAGAGATTGCAGAAAATATTGCCCTGTCCATTGTGAAAAGTTCTATTAAACATCTCAAACCAAATCTGCTCTTTCCACCTAATGTTTTCATGTCGTTGTCACATGTTGGATATATTATAGTCGATTTCTACCTATTAATCTCTTGACACCGCAATTCTACAGGAACGTGATGAAGGATGTATGAAAGATATTTGACATTGTATGCAGTGACACATTAACTTGTTTCCATTATAAATTTCAATTTTTTTTTGTCTTAAACTTTCCTTCCTTTGGCTTCCATAAGTGACTAGTACTTGTTTCTGTTATAAATCACATTTTTTTGGAATCTCTGATTTCTTAGTAATCATCTCTTCTTTTCAGCTAATCCACAATTTTTATCTTCTATCAGGACCTTATTGTCCTTGCAGCTGTCTTCAAAATAACATCTTTGCACGCTCTACCTCCAATAATTATTAATTTATCTTTGGGGCGTTATTGCTTAAGTAACTGGTTATGAGACATATCTGACAAAACTCCCATCAGGCTTGGATAGCCAAAAATGGCAAACAGTCCAAAATGGCAGTTTTGTATGATTTTCAAAAGATTTGGAGAATGCTTCATTGCTTTTATGTAAATTTTGGCGTGAATCTTTGGGGGAACATTGCAAATGTTATGAGCCTTGGGTCATATATGGGGAAAAATCTTGTGCGGCACGTGGGTGGCAATTTACGTTGAAAAGTGGCTATTTTGGAAGGTTTTTCAAAATACTTCAAAAAAGGATTCAATATGTTTTTGTCATGTTACTGTTGTGTCATTTTCAGTGTGAAACTTAGTGTCAGCACAATCTAAGTTAAAGGCAATGCAAAGGATTGTGGGAAAATTGTGTTAAGCTTGCAGGTGGCAATTAACGTCTAAGAATCTCTATTTGAAGGGTATTTTCAAAATTTTTTCAAGAATGCTTAACCAGTTTTTTCATTTGCTGTGTAAATCTCATGCCTTATGTCTCATTTCTTCTTTGGTCTTACACAAACGTTCTCAGTTACGTTTGTGGGAGTCCACTAATTCTGTAACTTGTTATTTTCAGTTTTAATGGTATCATTAACCAGCGCCAAGTTGACATGCATGCTGTTGAGAAGAAGTTGGTTGAGGATATCAGTGAACCTGCCGGCATCCGCATACAACCTACTCGCCAGGAACTGGATGCATTTGTGAGGCGGTATGTTTATTCACCATCCTTTCCTGCATTGAAACTGTTTGCTCTTTATCTATGTCCTGCCATACAACCATAACCGATTCACTTACCGTAGGGGAATCTTTGACTGCATTCATCCGAGGTTGTTATTGGAGAAGTGATGGTTAGGATTTTTATTTTAAGAGTAATTTCATGTGACGATTTTGTTGATGAATACTGATAGAAAATGGGGAAACAATGGTTTTGCAAGATGTTTTGTAACTATTATCAGGTGTCTTCATGAGAAAGTTGGCTGTCACATTCTTACCACACGTGCTAGTACCACTATGTCTTAAATAACTCGATCAAAATGGTTTTTGGGTGCTGGCTTTGTTATCATGGTGTAACCTTTTAAGTGACACATTCTGCTTGAATGTTATGATGCACGCAAGTAAAAGGAAGGATATGAGTTCTTAGGCAAGACCAAGTACTTAAAGACTGTTGGGCTGGCTCACAGCCTCTGTTTCATGCGCTCACTTGCTCAGCCAGTTCATTTGCAGAACACAGGATAGTTTGCGCAGCTGGGTGACTGAGTCCAAAA
This sequence comes from Scolionema suvaense, assembly GCA_027575255.1. Taxonomy (NCBI): domain Eukaryota; kingdom Metazoa; phylum Cnidaria; class Hydrozoa; order Limnomedusae; family Olindiidae; genus Scolionema; species Scolionema suvaense. The sequence continues at coordinate 11,202 of JAOBRC010615341.1, forward strand.
CAAAGAATCTCGCGACAATGTTTACAGTGGTTCAACCACACTGCAGGAAGCAGATACATTCCAAACAAAGCATTCCTGCTTGAAACCTGTAATCTTTTTGCTACCATCCATGGGAGAACAGGTAAATATGAATCGCAGCTAATAAGAGAATATATATTTGTGTGAATTAGATCGTGGAAAGTTTTAGCTGTCGAGTGTTTTGATTTTGGAGAGTCAGCCATGTTTGTTTCTACTCCGCTGACCATGATTTGATCCGGCCCAGCAGTCTTTAACCCTATCCCTACCAAACTTTTTAGGATATCTTTTTAACGACTATAGCAAGAGTTATGTAACTGTGGAACATGACTTTTCCTAGAATTTATCCAGGAGAACATTTCTGAAGAAAAAAATTTCAGTGTGCCACCTGCAGAGCGTGATGACATCACTGTCATAGTGCAGTAGACTAAATTTTGCATATGGAAGGAGCTGTTTTCAGCAAAGACTGTCCTAAAATAGCTAAAAATAGATCTTTGGAACAGCATACCATTGTATTGATGAAGTAAATGCTAAAAAAAACTCCATAATTTTGAACTTGCTAGCTATTAGTCATTAGCAAACGTGCTAGCATTTTTATCCTAGTTTCGAAAATCAAAATTTTTATGCTAAATTGTATTATGACATACTTATACCTGCCACGTTTCATTTACACAGATTAAGTGGTTCTGAAGTTATGGAGGGAGGGCTAATGATACTCCCTCTCATAATCCCCCCCCCCCCTTTTTTATAGAACTGAAGAACCTCACGACGGGAATTTATTTGAGTGTGTGTTTTTCGTCTTCATTAAGAAGTGATGTAGAGTTGGGGGCAGGGCTTATCCGGAGATAAGGCATTCATCACACCAGTTAGGGTGAAAATGGTTGAAATGTTTTTGACAATTTTGGGTTGCTCTTTTATGATTCAAGGATAAGTATACTCACTCTTTCACAAAAAAATTTTGATGACATAGTGAGGTTTTTCTGCCAGCATGCCCATGCATTGACTAGGCAAGATTTAATGATATTTTTTCTTCTGCTCAAGGTGTCCTAACTTAAACATTGAAGTTATTGTGAGTGAGTTGAATGAACGACTATCAAGCAAAGATTCTCGCGTGCAATTGGTGAGGAAATGAATGCTTATGTTTTGTATTGGTTGTACGTTTTCAGACATATCACCCATAAGTTTCATTTGGTTGGTTTTGGATCTACCTATATAAGGTACAATGAAAAAGGTGACATTGATATATATTCTGCCCTACCTGAGAGGTATAGCGGCAATTCTGCTATATGTTTTGTTTCTTAACCTCACTGAGCCCAGGGGCGTCCAATCGACACATGCCAGTGGAGGAAAAATTGATGACGTAATCATCAATTTTTGCTGATCTTGGCCATTTTTAGGGTTTTTTAAATATTTCCGGGTCTGTTCTTTACTTTTTGCGATTTTTTATGTGAAACTACTGGGCAATAGTATTTATGCTGTGGACCTCGTTCGGCTTGCAGGTGGCAATTTATACACAAAAGGTGTTTTTCATGTTTTTCATAAGTCAAGAACTGTTCAACCGATTCTTGTCATTTACGTGTGAATTCTAGGGGCAACTCTACGCATGTTTTGAACCAGATGCCATGTCTTCTGAAAATCTCGTTTGGCTTGCAGGTTTCAATTTAGGTCCAAATATGGCGATTTGCAGGGTTTTTTCCATGTGTGTCATGGATGGTTTGTCTGTTTCTTGTTATTTTTGGTGTGAATATTTGGGGCAACTGTATGCATGTTATGAACCGTTTGCCATGTCTCTCAACAATCTCGTTTGGCTTGCAAGTGGCAATTTACGCCCAAAATTGGTGTTTTTCATGTTTTTTTTCCAAAATAATTCTAAATACTTCATTCGATTCTTGTCATTTTTGGTCTGCATATTAGGGGCAACTCTACGCATGGTGTGAACCATTTGCTACGTCTTCGGAAAATCTCGTTTGGCTTGCAGGTGGCAGTTTACGTCGGAAAATGGTGTTTTTTCAGGGGTTTTTTCCAAATATGTCATTTTTGGAGTGATTCATAGGGGCCTCTCTGTGTACGTTATGAACCATGTGCGGTGTCTGAGGAAAATCTCGTTAGGCTTGCGGGTGGTATTTTACAACAGAAAATGGCTATTTTCAGGTTTTTTTCCAAATGTGTCAACGGTGGTTTATCTTTTCGTTTTTGACATGGATCTTAGGGGCAACAAAACATTAGCTTTACATTTTGGGAATATGTTGTTCTTCAGCATGCGGGTGGCGATTTATGTCAATAATGGCTGTTTTAGGGTTTTTCATAATGTTTCAAGAACACTCCATGACGTTTTTGTGATTTGTGGTGCAAATCCTATGACTTACATGTTGTTCTCTTCTTTGATCTAACGCATAGATTCTCAATTAAGTTTGCAGGAGTCCACTAATTATGTGACTTGTTTTGTCCGATATCAGTAATTTTCTGAAATGGTGGAAAATCCGACATGCCGAGACCATGGCGGAAAATTTCGTTCGTCATCATGTGCGGAATATAATAGAGAGTATGTGTGCCAATTTTTATGGTTACAGGACCATTATATCGAAAATTACGGGATGGAGTCCAATGGACTGCCGGGTTTTGGAAGGTCCAAAAAGCCTGTGCTTAGTAGGGTTAAAGTGTTGCAGTAAATTTTAGTGTCACTGAAACCGTTTCATCTGTAAAGAACTTTGTTTGCCTTCTTGATCATGTCGAATTAAATGGCATGTGAAAGATTGTCAGAGGCAGGCAGTTAACTGTGTGCTCACTTAAGAAATACCTTTTGGCACCGGCGCATAATTTTACACTTTGCTCCATTTGTCACTTTCATAGCATCCATAGTTAACACTGAGTTTACACCTCACTATTTCCTCTACCCTCCATCGGCCCCAGTTCTCCCGTCTTCCTCTGCCATAGTGGCGTGAGTATACCGTGTATGTGATTTCTGAAAACTGCATATTTCTCCCGCACCCCACTATGACCCTTATTGTGTTATTCCCTTTCTGAAAAACTCAGTCCCCAAAACTGAAGTAATCTCCAAGAAATACTCTAATAAAACCTGTTTCTGACTTAGTTTTTTCAAGTGGACTTATTGTCACCACTTTTACCTCTTTTTGGCCTTTTGACTTTTACCACTTTACCTGCTTAGTTCTGCTTAGTACATATACATTGCACGTCCTTTGGAATCAGGCATTTTATTGGACAGCCTCTATCACTCTGTTCCTCTTTCTGTGGCCAGTGCATTTTCCTGGAAATACATTCAGTGAATTTGTCTGAAATTTCACATGAATGTGCAACCCAATTATCTAAACAAATTGATGGGACAGGATGGCCATTTACGTACAATGCTCATTTTTACATGCTTTGTAGTATGTCCACTGCTTTTTTTGTAGTTTTTAGTGTGAAGCTGCAATTTTGATAAAGTTACAATATTGACCATGTCCGTTATCTGGTAAAACTATGGTTTATCTGTCAAAGCTCCCGTTTGAGCTTGCACGTGACTATTTAATGACCAAAAATATTGGTAAATATGAAAGTAATGGCTTTATTTCGGGGTTATGTTTCTTACTTTTTTGCAATTTTTGTTGTGAAGCTTAGTAAGCATTGTGGGTGTCGTGCCGTGTTGTGGCTATTTTTAGGCAAATATCGTCATTGTACATTTTTTGACATATGAATTTCCTCTTACTTCTTTTGTTGTGATTTTTGGTGCGAGACGTTGGAATGATATTGATCATATAGCGTGCCTGGGAAGTCTCTTGGTTGGCTTATAGAAGTTGAAAATAGTCATCCTTAGATTGTTTTGTTTTGAGCTTCAGCAGGCATGGTTATTATTTTCATTATATTCTGATGGGTGCCATGGGTCGTCGTAATTGAGTGTGTATGGTTCCATTAATTCAGTGACTTATTTGTTTGTTGGTTGTTGCGTGCATTTGAACTCATTCAGACTACGCTACCGTGTGCATGCAAAATGGTGTCATACAAATAGTGGTTGAACAATTGTCCCTTGCATTTGCTTTATTTCTGTTGTTCTGGAAAGAAAATTGAAACGGATGTATATGTTGTGATGATGAGGTATGCGTTTGTGTACTGTTTTTGCTGCATTTGTTTAGAGAGTTATGTTTGTTTTGGAAGAGCTATTGCGAAGTACCCTCCCTTCTGTTACTGAATTCATCACAGAGACATGTCTGGACAACTTACGTTTGATTCTTGAAAGAACAAATTCCCAGACTAGGAGTAAAGCGACGAAGGTAATGTAGTTTTACTTCTTCAACCATTCCTTTCTATCTTATTTACTACTCATTGATGCTAGCTTAATATTGATCCCTGTATCTGTCCTCTCCAGCTGAGATGCATGAAATAGATCATAACTATGGATACGCTCTATTTTGAAACTTTGTGGACTCTTCTATTTTTAGACTTAATAGTAGCTTAATTGATTCGCGCCATGCAACGTTACGAATCTTTGAAACATTGTAATTTCATTGTAACGAAAAATTGCATTTTTGCTTTTAAATGATTTCAAGTGCAGCCAAGGTTGGGGAAAGGACACGGTATGGTCAGATGCATGTTATTTTTATGGCACTTCTGTTTTCAGTCGGCTTTAAGGAAAACATTGGTCAAAAATCATATTTTAATAGATGATAGAGCTCATTAAAACATGACGCACAGTTTTTATTTCACGACAAAAGCTTGTATAGTTCTAGAGATATTCAACCCCAAACTTTGGCAAAGTCCAACAGCTGACATCTTACCAATAATTATGCATGATGTCACTGGGGCACTACCCAAATTATCTGAACTTCGTTCACAAAATACTCAGTATTGAATTATTGTGAAGGACTGTCTCTTTTGTTTTCTTATAGAGCTAGGTAATGTGTTAAAGATCCATTTGAGAAAATAACATTGGTATATGCGTTACTAAGGAAATGGTGACACTTAGCAACGTGCCTCGATGACATCATCAAAAATCAAGATGGTAGCTGCCGTACTTTGAGACTGAATATTTCTAGAACTACATAAGCTTTTGCCATGAATTAAAAACTACCTGTCATGATTTATCCTATCACCTGCTAAAATATCATTTTTGACGACTGTTCCCCTTTAACATCAGATTTGCAATAAACTGGACAGCCATCTGGTTGCGTTTGTCCGTTTTCAGAAGTCGTCGCTACAAGCAAGCTTACCTGGCTATTGATTTTAGGACAACAAGCAGTTTTTAGCCGATAGGTACAATTTGTCTTCAACTGCTTATTGTCTTCTGTGTACGAGGATTCTCGTAGAGCTGACTGAGGAATGCATCGAGTCACCTGTTGACATTTGCTGAAATTGCTTGATATCAACCGAACTGTTACATGCTTAGTGCATTTGGGAATCAAGTCACATTGCATCAAACTAAAAAGCAAGCACTTTACGAAAATAGCTATAGAATTTAACCATGGCTTCAGGTTAGACTATTTCGATGAAAGTGACACTTATCGTACTCAATTTTCTAACTGCTTTCTAACGTAGATCCTACAGCAACTTCAGCCACATGCTTCTCCATATCCCAAGTCTTCAGGTAAGTTTGTCAGCAGTTGACATATACCTTTTGCAATACCTCTTGCCATTGCCTAGATTTTGGCATGTGCATAGCTGCTAGTAAGCACTTATCGGAAATCATTTGTGTGACGTGTCAAGTCAGGTTCATTTCTGTTGACGTCAGCATATTTCCGGTAAAATCGGTAAAAAATTTTTCCAAAATTTGGCCCTGTCTCTGTTGCGTGTAAACCGGAAGCACAGGTCTGATCGACATGAATGATCACTCATTGGAAAGCTCTTCATTATTTTTTTTTCTGATTGATATTTCTGCTATGAACACAGGGTTGCCACATGACCTGGAAAATCCTGGAAATAATTAGGTTTTTAGAAAAACTCCATGAACACCTGGAAAACTCAGGGAAATTTGCAAATTTTGCTTTGACTCAGGGAAAACTCCGGGAAATTTGCTTTCACCATTCACAAAAGCGATGTCTTGCATTTCTGCAATTCTGATTACAGTAGTAATCTGTAGTGCGCTTTAACTAAACGTATGAGGTTAGTGCGATATGTCAACTTTCTTTTGCATCTGTTTCCTTTTGGTCAAAGTTCAGCTCCGGACTCCAGTAAGCCTGCTGGTCAAGCCACTGCTCCGAGTGCTCCGACCAGGGAAAGGTGAACGCTAAGCTCTTTGCCAACTGAGGAAACACATGTTGGGCAAATGCAATATTACAAGCACTGGGTGAATTGGATCCCCTGTGTTGCAATCGTATTGCAGAAACATTGTTGCCTGCAATTGCCGAAGCAGTGCTACCTCTAAATTCATCCCTTCTCTCAACATTTCAGGGCCATTGCCATTCTTCCAGTCAAACCTCTGAATTCAATTTTAATGTGCAGCAAGATATTGCTTAAGTTCTTCTGTTTGTGCTTGATAATGTGCAAGATACATCTATATCTGTAAATGCTGTTTTCAATGTGACAGCGTGCAACCTAATTATGTGCGATACATAGCTGACTTTATCTGCTTCTGAAGAAGGCTGCGATACTGTGCCACTTCCTGAGAACCGTTTGATAGATTTTGCTGAAGCACAAAAGAGTTGAGTTGTTGAGTTGTAAAATTTTCAATTTCTGGCGGGGGGGGGGGGCATAGTGCGAACCCCCCTTTCTTAAGAGGGGGAGGGAGTTTTGGAGGAATGCCCAAAAGGGGGGGGTAG
>JAOBRC010615342.1:0-10866 GCA_027575255.1 Scolionema suvaense
TTCTTAGGTTCATTGCTGTAGTTTCAGTGCGTTTAAAGAGTTTTGACTGTGGATACAGTTGGTTTTCTTTCAATATGTATTTTGCAAACAAAGTGTAGATAATTTGATGCATGCATATCTTGCATAATTGGTAGCAAGATGGTAGCTGCTGGACTTTGGGACTAAATATCACCGGAACTACTCAAGCTTTTATCATGAAACAAAAACTGTGTCACGTTTTGTTGAGCTGTATCATCTGTCAAAATTTCATTTTTGACCAACGTCCTCCTTTAAGCACTTCCTCTTACGAATGCAACATACGCTGTCACCTTTATAACAAATGGAAAACCGATCCTAGTGTTTGATCTATACACTTGGTTAGCACAAACATAAAAAAAGAGCAAAACAGTTAGGGACCCTAGACTCACACACAAGTAAATCTTAATTTGAGGACTACTTCAATACAGCGTAGACCAAACATGTCAGTGCATCACCCGATCTTAGAAAAAGGCTTAGCAAGCTCTATACTCATAGAACCAAACGTGAAAAATAAAAGCTGTAACGTGAAAGGGTAACGTGAAAGGTACAACCCGTGCCGCAACAAAATTGTTCAAATAATTGGTTGCTTGTCTAGACACATGAAAAACTGACATAAACACAAAACGTTCTTCGAAAACTTTTATCAGAAGTCCGTAAATCCAGTTAAGGAGACGCAAAAAATCCAGAATTCCAGACAAATCTAGAAGCGTTCATCCTTGTTATAAAAAAGCGTGTATACCACCAATCACCAGCAATAGGTGGTTTGTTCTGGGCGACTGGAGGCAAATTTGACGAGTGACGTTATCAGACAGGCAGTTTTGCCCGCGCTACATTATGTTTAGCTGGTTTAAACAAGCAACTAAGACCTTGCCATAGCCTTGTGGATGTCTGGGAAGGGATTGGCAACAATTTCCACAACTGATGCTGCTCTGATGATTTCATCATTATGACACCTTAACAACTGATTCCCATGGGTGACTTTAACAAACGATGACGTCACTGTAGACATCCGCAACAGTGACATCATCATTTGTGAATTAATACGACAGGTGTACCGACTTCTTTGTTTTCTTCTTGTATGTAAAGTATCAGGAACTTAATAGCGATGATTTTTTTTCTATTCTGCACCTCCTGCTAAACAATTACTTACTTTGTAGCACAATGCTGGAAGAGTGTCCGGAGATCTCTGCTGGTCAGGCTTTGGTGCACTGCAAGTGCGTTGTTTGAATCGGACTACCAAATAGTGCTAGTCTCTGACTCAAATTACCTGAATAAATTGTTTGTAGGAGAGTCGTCTGGTCATTAGTCAGACAATGTGATAATTTTGGGGTTTTCAGACAACTGGTCCTATGGCATGAAAATTTCCCGGTCATTTTAATTTCGCGGTTCAAGCAAAATTACGAATTTAGCGGCATTTTAATTTCGCGGTTCAGGGAAAATTACGAACTTAGCAGCATTTCAATTTCGTGGTTAAGGCAAAAATACAGATTTAGCTGCATTCCAATTTCGCGATCTAAGTAAAAAATGAAACCAGATTGAAATAACTTGCTTGTTCCAAAACGGTCTATTTTTCACTCGTTTTTGACACAATGTAAATCAAAAAAACATTTTATGTTTTAAAACCGGAATTTTTGGTGTTTTCAGACATATAACCAAAGATAACGCTACTGTTTATACCCTGGATTTTTGGTGCATTTTGATTTCGCGGTTTGCCCCAAATACAATTTTTCGCAACATTTTATTTTCGAGGTTGAGTTGGAAATGTGTTTTTCGCAGCATTTTAATTTCTTGTTTTTTTCAACTCGACCGCAAAACCATGAAATTTTCATGCAATAAACTACTTACTGCCTACTTTCTCTTCTTGTCGGCCTTCTTCTCGTCCTTGATCTTCTCTCGCGTCCACGATCTTCTTTCTTATCCAAAAGTGATAATAATCATTATTTCCCGCGGTTTCTAATGTTACGGTATAAGAAATTTTCACCCTCCTGACTATGGGAGAGCATTTTCAGGGTGCGTGTTTCAGGATGTTGGCTTCTATTTGTACTCAGAAATGCAATTAAGTCAAGTTTTTTTCCTCCAATCAGTGCAAAGTGTACGCGTTTTCCAGAGTTAAACACAGGACAAGTTGTTAGAAAACCCCAAAATTATCACCTTATCAAGTTACCTGACCTATCAACGTCGCAGTCGAGCGAACTGAGATGGTCAGCAGTTTGAGAGTAGTGAGAGATGATTTCAACCAAAGGACTCATTCACAAGGTGGGAGTCAAAAAAACACTTCTTGAAGAGCTACAGCATTGGTATTGCATGTATTCACAGTGCGCTACACAAAACGTAGTCTAGTTGCTTTCATAGCCACTACAAATCTGCAAAATTTCGTCAGTTGAGGTTTTGAAACTCAGTATCTTCATAAAAACAGCCCAAGAGCAAAAACAGCCAGACATGACCCTGCCAAAAAATTCAAACATACCTCAAATGTTGTTACTTTTCCAGTACTATCTTTCATCTCCATCAAGATGGTAGGCTCTAACACTCGATTCAAAACACTGAAATCAAAGTGGTCATAAAAGCAAAAGACTCCGAGGATAAGACAGGAAAGACACTTCTCAGTTCATATCGACATGCCGCAACTGTCTCAGTAACCATTTTCAGAATATAACCATGAACAAAGCAAAATGCATCAGCTCATAAACCAGACACACAATCGAAATTCCAAGCAATTAAACTTTTTAAAATTGCATGGGCCTAAAACTTGCGATTTACACTGGGGGCAGGATAGTTTCTGACCAAACCATGGACAAAGCGTAAAATTTGACACAAAGGTGCAGAAACATGTGCAGTTTCAGAAAATAGCCCAAGAGTCTGCAAAAAATCCCAAATATTGCTGATGGCAGCAAAAATGTTCACCTATGTGGGTGAAATTGCGAAAAAATTTCCCCTAATTTTGATGAACCATAAAATCTGAACCACTGAAGCTTTTTTCTTCAATGCTGTTTTGAATTACTCCTAATAATGAGTACTTGCAATTAGCATATGCTATTCAAAGTATTTTTCTATCTTCACAGATTCTCAGAAAATTTTGGTCAAAATTGGGTAAAAATTGATCTAGGTACCTGCAAAAGTGGCCCCAAAAAGCTGATAAGATAAATAATTTTTAAAATGATCCTTCCTGGATCTTATAGCCAAAAATTACATCAAAAGTCACCAAGTTTCAGATCTTAAGCTTTTGCCATTCAGGAAATATCGTAAAAAGTTTGCCAGGGGGGGTAATTTTACCACACCCGCCCCAGTGTAAATAGGGTTAAGTGACATATGACATAATAAAATATTTCAAACAGGTCAGGCAATAAAGCACTGTTACACTGAGACAAATCTAAGAAAACGCCATGAAACGTGGTCATTTGAATTCATTGCTACAACAAATGTACACGTACAATACATCAGACATCACAGATTTCAACTCACTTCTAAAAAATGCTGGATATAGGTAGTTATCAAGTCAGAAGATAGCAAAATGTTATTGCTGTGCGCGTGCCACTTACTAGCATGCAGTGCCACTATCGCTCAAAAGTGCTACCAAGATTATCAAATTTGGGTGAAGAGATGGCAGATCACATCAGGTGCCAATGAAACCCTGACACAGCTAAGATAGTTAGACAAAAGCATATCTTTGGTAGGAAGAATCATCAATTTCGCCACTGCAGAATCAATGTGGGTATACAAGCCGCTTTACAGACCTTGCCCTTGTGTAAAGTAAAATTTTGATTTTCGCAATGATAATTTCTATTTACACAAGCAGAAGTTTTTCCTATAATTAATCTTACCTATGGGGGTGGGGGTGGGCAAGGAGTTGGTGGAGGAATGAGAGGGTTTGATATTGCCATCCTCTGATACTTCCTGATTGGCGATAGCTGATGACATCAGTGACGTCATCATGATCAGTAACAGGCGCCTGATTGTACCCATTTTGAAAAATTTGCATAATTAATTACTTTAGTGAATTCACTTGCCCATTCCAACAGCAATAAGCGACTAAAATAGTCTAAGCATCCCACAACTTCTTCATTTTCAACCATTTTACGGAATATATGCCAAAAACAGTAGCACGTCAGAAAAAAGCAATTTATGTAGCTAAGTTGTTTCTGAGGTATATTTCGAAAACTCGCGGGAGGTGCATCAAACCCCCACGCGGAATAGGATTAACACTGTCATGGAAAATAAGTCAATTACAATTTTCCTAGTATACATCACAAACATTTTTTCCTAACATATATTTCCATATTAAGACCAGCGAGAAACATGACACGCATTGAGAGAAACAAAAGACAAAGATTCTCCATAATTTTTGCATGGTAGGTACCCTTTTACAGGGTTATGAAAATCACCCAATGACAATAAGAAAAAGGAGCGAAAGAAGCCTAAATCAACGAACCTTGTAGAAATGGCTACATCTATCCTCCATCGTAATGAGTCTAAAGTAGGAAGTCGGATTCGCGATTCAAGTTGTTTTTCTTCAATCTTTATCTGTCTACAAATTATTAAGGAATGTGACACACTAACAAGTCATTCAAGACATTGAAAAGTAACCCTTAATCATATAAGTATTTGTCAATCATCATTACTGCTGACAAGTTTGCATTTTCTATGAACGAGGATCCAAGAGTTAAAAACACTGCAGAACTCGGTTGCTCCTCTTCTCTCCACGCAAAGCTGCTGACATTACTGAGTCCCTACCCGTCTCGATCTTTAGGGATTTCGCGCTAACCAGCTGAAGCAAAGTTCGAACCAGGAAACCATGGGTTACAAGTCAGCCCAGTAAACAACTGCGCTAACCAGAGCCCTAAAGATTCAGATTGATATTAGTTGGTCATTTCTCACAGCTGACAGGTATAGATTCAGTAACTTCTCAGCAGCTTCGTGTGAAGAGAAGAGCAGGAACTGACTTCAGCAATTCGACAGGCCTCCACATCAGCATCCAAATTCAAAAATAAAAACACATTCTTCAGAAACAAAGAGCTCAATTAGAACTATAAGTGTTAGATGACTGTTCTTACAAAAGAAAAGAGTTTATTCACCTACGATATCTAGAACTAACCTACAAAAGCATTTAAGAAAAAACCTCAAAAACCAGTAGCACAATCACCCCTTCACAAAAATTATATGATTTTTGACTTTTTGGCCATTCATATGTTCATAGGCTTGTCTTTACACAGCTACACTGACAAACCGACTGGTTGGCGTCTAAAGAGCTTGAAACAAAAAATGGCCTCCTTAAGGTAATTTCCCTCACGTACGTACTTGAAACCACCACATCAGTTTAACCACAAGCTCCCAGGATGCGTAAGGTTAAGTTGAAATCCTGATATGGGTCGTGAACAATGATTGTCTGCAGCATGCAGTGTTTGGTTATATGTGATTCAGGTTACGACGTCTGTTGATGGCAAGAACAGATCAATGGAAAAAGAAAAGAGCGAAGTGAGAACATTGGCGCAAACTACGATGGATGGAAATGTGAAGCCTCGGCGCCCAGGCTGGCAGGGATACAACCATCTGAGTGTCAGCACTTGGGAAACTAACTGTGACTTCAAACATGTTTTACAAGTCCAATACTCAACCCAACTCAGACGGCCTACCAGCCTCGGCTGTAAAAAGAAAGATTACAAAATACAAAAACAGATCATATTTTCATAATCATAATTTCTAATTAACGGACATTCTAATTTCCCCAATTGAACAGAGCAGGCAATAAAAGGTGCTCTTGGAAATCTGTGATTGCATTTGGGCACGCACACTCAGCAGTTTTCACTCAAAGTTCACGAGGCCGAGCTGCCATGTCAAATCCAATGTTTTGAGCATAAACACGAGTGGTTCTCTTTTAACTGCAGTTTGGTCTGATGACTTTGCTTACCAAAAATTCACAGAAGTTTGATTTGATAACCGAAGGAACACAGTCTATCGTCCGTCATCATTGGAAATGAGTTGGTCATTGAAATTAGAATCAGCCGAAAATCAGTTCGTCATCAGTTGGCTATGTGAAAGCCAGGACATAACCTCGAATTTCTACTGATAACATTGTTATAAACACAATGCTGATAGCATTGTTATAAACACAATGCTGTTACTAATGTCACTTTCTGATGAAAATCTGTTCTGGCTTATCATCAGAATCTTCTACGGTTTCAAGCCGGATTTCAGTCTTTTGGGTGATAATGCATGTCTGCTCTGCCAGTGTGCTAGAGCCAGTCCAAAGTACTTGTAGAAAATAAATCGGGTAAAGTCCTGATTTCCCTGTTAAAAAGATATGTTGAAGTCAGTGTCACATTTTCATGTCATTACAAGTTAGTAGCTTCTATCAGTCAGTAGGGTGGCATACAGTCTGGTGGCCATAATCTTAAGTGTATTTTATTTCGCGGTATCTAAAATTTTGCGTTTATTAAATTTCACAATTTTTTACTAACAATCGCAAAATTTAGTACAGTTTAAATTTTTCAAAAATCCAAATCCCAAAATTTAACTCACGTGAAAAGTTCTAAAATTTTGAAAAATCGCAAAAAATTTTTAAAACTTTTACTAATACTTCTTTTAATCAGCATACTGTGTTCCAAGCATAACCAGTGAGTTATTACATGTTTCAACCCTTTTGAAAATAAAATTGATTTCGGTTAATGTCGCAAATGTGAATACACATGAAAAATGGTTTTTTGAAAAAAAAATTGAGAATCGCGAAATTAAATGCACTCAAGGTATTGGGTCTACTTTGACTGCCCTAGGACAGGTTTGCGTGCAATGATTTTGTGGTTTCCAGAGCTAGCATTGCTGATCTTAGGCTTATTAGGCCATGTACGCACTATTACTGGATTCTAACATGTCAAAAAGTTTTGGAAAGAAGGTACCTTAAAACACTAAATTGGAAGGCGACTTTAAGCCATACATCGGCCAAAAATGATATTCAGCTCATGGGTAGAATATGAAAAATTATGACGTTTGGTTTTTATTTGAGGTAAAAAACTTCAGCGGTTGTCCTACAAACTTGCTTCAAAGTTTGGATATTTTATGCACCCCTCCCTGCTAGATTCACATTAAGCTATGACATCACTTATGACCATCACTAGGGACACTGCTGGCCATAGTAACCAATCAGTTCAAAGAATTCAGGAGATGGTGCATTGAACATATCCATGGTCTGACAAAAGTAGTGGAATCAAATATGTTCAGCTGTCCTTAGATCAGACACAATTCAATCACAAATATTCACTAATTTCACTAGTCATTACCCACGTCATGCATAATTACTGTGCTTAAGAAAGATGGCGGAAACTTTGCAACTTCAAAGGCTTGTATCTAGTGAACAAAAGCAGCTCTTCACATGAAATAAAGACCAAAGTTCCTGAATTTGAAAGCACTTCCGACTATGTTAGTTTCATTTTTGACAGTTGTATTGCTTTAATTAAGCATTTGAAGAAATGAGCTTAACAAAATGCAGCTTATTCAATGCAGCGGTTTAGACTAATGCAACTTAACTTCGTCTTGCTTTGAAGTTACATGATAGACGCGGAAACTATAGGGATTCATTGTAAGGAAACAATTATAAGCAATTATAGGAGAGAATATGTACCACTGACTCGTGGAACATTGCATATATCAAATGTCTCTATCGTCACTGTCACCATCATCACTGTCGTCTTTTTCTCCCACAATCCCTAACTCTTTCAATAGTGCTTTGCTTTCGTCTTTCTTTACGAGGAACACAACAATGGACCCACAGAAATAAGTTGTTTTGCAATGTATGAACAAAGGAGCTTCCTGACCAAAAGAAGAAAAGTAATCTGTTTCCGGTTGCCCGCCCGGGTCAGAAGTTTTTCCAATTAAAGCCACCTGCAAGCCAGCCTGTCGTCAATCACAAACCCTACTCCACCTCATCAGAAATGCTTAACCAACAGCCTAAAAGAAACTGTTTGCTTCAATCATGAATGCAAATGATTTACTCCATCTAGAGATTTGTCATGATTGTGAACGAGGATTGGCACTTGATGCACTTGATGCTCCACAACTTCAACCAGGTCGAACATAAGAAAGAATATAGGAAGTTGTAGTGTAGTAACTGCTGCATCATTATATACACATCAGGTAGCACATTGCTGATGGATAAAAAATGTATGCCCAGCAATGTTCTGAAGTTAAGTTGTGACCAGAGTGATTTATCGACGCAATTAGAGAGAATTTGTGGCTGAAGGTGATACTCACATCCACTGAAGCAGGAAACTGTATGGCAGGTTCTCTGTGCAGCAAACATGAGACACGCCTGGTGTCTTTAAAGGCCTTGTCACCACTGAATGAAAGTCTTTTCAGGTTTAAAATGAGGACTTCACCAGCTTGAGAAATATGGGTTTCCCTAGTGCAAACACTCCGGCATTCACAAACTGGGCAAACCAGCAATTTTCATCTGAGAGGATTTCCAATCAAGATAGGTCTGCACGGAAGACTAATACTGGCTAGCACTGGGAGTGTTAGCATGTCACACTTCTCTTCTGATATCGATGAAAACAGGCCAGTGTCACATCTAATGCGTGTGCACAGAAGACAATGTTACTTACTGTAGATGATACATCTTCAGTTCTTGCAGAACATATTGCAGCACCTCAGCTGCATCTTGCTGGATCACTTTCAGCGTTCTGCCCACGGTGGGCGGTGGTGGGCGGTACTGCCCACCACTGCCCACCACTCATCATCAACCGCCCCCCACTCCATAAAGTTCTTCGGTGTTTTTGATCATTCTTTCATGCAGAGGGGATCTTAAGCTCTTATCAAAAAGAACAATTTGCGCTCTATTCTCCTGACTTTTTCACAAGCATGACTTTGTTTGAAATGACGCTAGGCAGATTCAATTTTATGTTATTTCAACTTGAAATGAACTTGAAGTTTTAAAACTTTTAGGGTTTCACTTGAAAGCTGGAGCTTAAAGGAGAGTGGCTGCACTGCATACTGTAACTTACCCGGCACTCACAAAATCCTGGGCCGAACCCTGCACTTTCTAAAAGGGATTTTGAAAGGCAGTCACTGCATACTTCACAAAAAGGCCACACAAGCAGTTTTTATCAAAACGTTATCAAGAACTTTGACCAGGTCTCACCTTTCACTAAATACAAGACCTTCAATATCATCTCCAAATTCTTTTGGAAAGCTGATAAAGAGAGCAAAGAAAATGCATCACTAAGCATGAAACCAAAAATGTTCCAATGTCAAAGTAATTTGGCCCTCCTGAAGGTTGCTGGAAGGTTTCACAAATCAAAAAGCATATAATCTCCCCGAATTTCATTGCATATATGAGCGAAGTTTTCTATACATAAGTTAAATCTCACGAATATCTCAGCCCAACATCAGCCAGCACAGAGTCAAATCTCACATGCAACCCTCCTATGTCTGAAGAACAAATGAAATTTGGAAACACTTTTTTGTCACATCCAAGACCACTTGCTTACAGACATTTATAGCTTCCATCATCACAATAGTTACACTAAACATAGTTCAACAATTTCACTGAAGATTTGTCCACGTATGTACAGTTACAGGTATATACATTTGCTGTGACGTTGTACATCTATATGCATAGCTGGGCGGTCAAAAGATTCTGACTACCATGGTTGCTCAGATTCACAAGTTTCTCCCTCCAATGGCTTCAGCAGAAATAGGGAAGAGTATTGTGTTAATATAAATGATTTAACCTTGGTCCAAAGTAGGACAGAGAGATTTGCTTCACTAAGATTGGACTTGCTTCCCTAAGATTGGACTTCAACAAAATCACTGAGGTTGTTCATTCGCAATTAAGGTTATTTTCATGTGCAAAAAAACAAACTAGGAAGGTGACATACTTAAGTTCTTTCAACTCAGCACGAAACGACTCTGCCTTTAAGGATGACTGAGGGTGCCTAAGAGCATATCGCATTAGCAACAGCAAACCAGCATATAACGTTGCAAATTGTTCTTCTGATAATTCTGTAGCTCCACAGAGCTTGTCAAATACATCTTCTGGGATAGAGTGACCTTCCAGATCACGTACTATAACTAAAACAAGAAGAAAAAACAAAATAAAGCAATTGAATTCTTACAATTGCCCAGAAAAATTACATTTACATAAGATAACATCTAAACATTGAACATGCACATTACTAACACTAAGTAACTTTCCCACAAAATGATAATTGAAAGGGCTGGATGGTCAAACCAGGCCCCCAGAACTCAAAACCCAGATCAAAGAACAACCAGTAGTCAGCCATCTAATACATTCACCGATACGCCAAGAAACTAACCCAAGGTTGTGATGGAATTAAGAGCAACTCGAGAGTGCAAAACATTTACTCAATCTGCTCTTTCTTTCAATAAGGCAAGGAGTCCGTTGAAGAAACAGACAGAAAAGATCAAATGTAGATGCCCAAAACAGTAGATACCAAGTATGTGACGTATGAGAATGATGTAAATCAACAAAAAAAGGATGAAACATTAGCCTCAATAATTCCTTGTTCACAATTTTCGAGGCACAACACTTACCATACCAAATAACGACACCGGATGTGAAAGCGAAAATGAATTAACAGAACCGGAGCTACGATGAATGCAAAGAGTACTAAAAGTACAAAGACTATACAGTAATGAATGTAAGCAATGAAGATGCAAGTAAAGTAGTTTCACGTAGACTAGAAAAGTCGTCCCTAGAGTAAAGGAATGGTGAAGTTAAAGATGGATTGTATTCGTCAAACCAAAACAAACCCACACAGTTGGCATGTGTGGCTGCTTTATGAGATAGTGACCTGTTTCTGCGCCTGGAAAGCGAGGCAGCGATACCTGTGATTAATC
>JAOBRC010615453.1:0-10864 GCA_027575255.1 Scolionema suvaense
AAAAGATTGTTAGGGATGCTGATACTATATGTTGACTTTTACAAACAGCCAATAAAAAATTAGGCGGTTGTGTTCCTAACATGATATTTTCTTTTTTATTGATGTGTCATCGAAGTATATTTATGTACTCTAAGATCTGATTCTGTTTTGTTAATTAAGGAAATCCTCTACTTCCAGGCTGGTTAACAGTTCTTTGCTGTTATACATGGTAAGCCAAAAATTATGGATGCAATCGCTGGACTTCTTCTACCACCCCACCTTTCAAAGTTAAACTTACACTGTGCAGAGCCATATCCAGACTTAGTTTATGGAGGCTTGTTGACCTACTGCATGCAGGTTGAATTCGAAGAAATGTAGGGAAATCTCAAACGAAGTGTAACACATCTTTAACTAAAGAAGGTTTTAGATGCAAAACCGTTTATTTGAAACACACAGGGATAAATATCAGTACTCTCATGTGAGAAAAAGTTGCTAAAATACAAAATTTTAAGGAACAAAATCCTTCTATATCGTGAGTTTGGGCTTCTCAGTTTGAGCACACAGACTTGTATACCTGGCCTCTAAGTCTTCCTGAATATGACTCTATTTTGGCAAATCCAAATAGTCAGACATCGGCTATCAACATATTATAATATAGAGTATTATAGTGTCACTTCTCTTTTATGTGATCTACGAAACATGTGTATATGTGCAAACTAGCTATTTGTTTTATTTAGTGGTTATTATCGTCGTGTTGGATGTTATGCTTTTTTGGGCGTTCAATGGCATTTCATTATCCTTTTGTTTCGTTTAACACGATGATCTATGATCAAATGTGCAGGAATCCATTGATTCTATGTCTTGTTCAGTTCGTACTTGTTTTCTCTGTTGCCTCTCCAAAAATAACCCCTATCTTTCCTGAGTTTTTCTTACTATGCAAGAGATCACTAAGCAACTCTGCGTATATGAGATCAAGGCACATCATGGTGCATACTTTCTTTAAATGACTGTCCTGTTTTTTGATGGGTATGCCTTTTGCAAACTAATGGAGATTAAGTTGTAATTTGTCCAGAAAGAAAATCACGGATAAAAGCAAATTTTCATTGTACTAATTTTAATACTCATAGATAGCACAGGCTTATGACTAGTAAGCACCATGTGACTGCTTTCATGAAGCTCTTTTAGACACCTGTCTGTGGCACAAAACCCATCTCTCATAAGGAGACTACATCCTATACATGATAAGGAGGTTGCATTTTACTGCACTCATAATCCCTTCGAGTGTCAGTTTCATAATTCCAAGCTGACCATAATTCCCTTAGTGATAATCATGCACCGTCAATTTTCATGCCCTTGTTGTTCTAGGCTTTTTATACTTAAAGTGTAAGGAACACAAAATGACTTTTTGTCATGCTTTTTGACTCGAAAAAATTATTTTTGTTCTAATCATGACCTGTGGAACAAGCTGTGAAGTTATCACTCTGCTCTGCTTCAACTCAGCTCACTCGTTCAACACACTGTTTGGACGAACCTCGCAGGAAAACTACTGTCGAAGTATTCAAACATTATAGCACAATAATTAATCTGCAGATTGTTGATTTCAGCCAATCAAACCGCTTCTTATTGCAACCCCAACAAGAGCACAGGCTTGCGCCTTCAAGATCCGCGCATTAAAATCACAGCAAGTACAAAAACTGTGAATACACTTTCTTGCCAAACATAATGGCCTAACAAACATAGGATTTAACTTACTTTCTTTCCCGATACCATAGAATGCAACGCAACAGAGTTTTCTCACATGCTCTGTTGCCTATCCAAATAGTGGTTCATTCTTGATTCAAGCTCCTGATCCGTTGGAAATACTGGCAGTGTGGCCGCCTCAGCAATTTGCTTCTTACTCAAGCACATTCATGATCTACGAATACCACCCGGGCAGTCAGGATGCATTACTTTCGTTGCAACATTTTGCTGCTTCAAACATTACCAAGCTAGTGGACATTTATTTTTTCAATACCTCTTTTAAATTTGAATTGATGCTAAGTGATTTGATTATTGAGCACATAATGTATGTAATTGTTCGATTGATATCAAGCAATTACTACTAACGTCATAAGCAAGTGGTTTTCGATTGTGGGCCTCCTCAGCTACAATCATCCTCGAACTCAGAAACACAATGTCTAATTGACAATGCTTGCGACGACAACTTCCCAAAATGGATAATGACAGGTTCATTGGTGTTTGGAAAACAGTTGTCACAAAAACAAACGCTATCATGTGCCTTTCTACAAGTTGATTGGTTCCTTATAATAAGCGTGGTTTGATTGTCGTAACCGAGTAGGTAGCAGATCTGTCTTCCCGCGTAGAAACACAGGGTTACGTGAAAAAGTATTTTCTAATCAACACAGTTCAAACTTACATTGTTGACTAGAAACCTTTTTCACCACAGGAGCTTATGATCGACCTTTTTGATCTTACGATGAGAATGCTCATTTTAAAGATTCGCTTGCGCAGAGCGCCTGGCGCGAATCAATTATGCTCACATGCATTTTAAAATAATTGTTGCGAAGTCATTCCCTGATCGGGTTAGAGCTAGTCATGATGGCAATGTGCGCCAATCAGAATTCGAGGATTTTGACAGCACTTTGACACGTCCAGATTTGGATGCAGAAATTTCCTGTGAGGATCTATCTAACCCGGAATGAATGGAGCTGCGCTGACTTTAAACAATTTAGAGAGTGAGGGGGTTGGTACCCAGGTTATTCAAAAAATGAAAGTTCAGCTTAACGATTTCAATGAAAGTGAAGCGCAAAACGGGAGTGCATTAAAGAAAAAGAAGCACATGTTGGAGGGAGCAAAAGTGTCTCTGTACTTCAATGTTTTCCCTCAGTACGGTTACTGTCTGACTCATGAAAAACTAATGTTTCTAGGTACTTGGCACATGATATGGAAGAGGACGACGAAGATCTGAAATTAGAAATCTTTCCTTGGGTGCTTGGTGACTACTGGAGGGAAAGGCACACAGAGTTCTTAGTACATCGAGATTCATTATTGAAGAAAATCAATTATCGCGCTGCTGTCAGCAAATTGACATGCGATGAGGTGCGGTGATTATTTTCTGTGTTATCAGACAAGTTCAATATGCTTTGTGACCTGTTCCTGCTGAGTTCACTTTTTTTAAAGAAATGTTCTTCTGTTTCTCTTGCTGGAAACACTGTTCTGAATTGTGGCTTTTTAGGGACATGTATTATTTTATGCATTTAGTATGATGTAACTGTATTCACATAACATATGATTGTGGTTATAATTTGATGTTGTTTTTAAGCTTCTCGATGAATGGTTTTGCTGTATATGTGACTTTCAGCCAATCACGGTGTCATTACTATGGAAACCATGTTGTGGTGTAATTTTCTCCCGTTGTCATTGCCATTGTTTTCAGATAATGGAGCTTTGTCCAACTCATCCTATATGGAAGAGAGAAAGGAGGGAACACCATGGTGGTGCCAGTCGTATTTATCCTCACGAAGAGGACCCAGATTTTAGTCCACGAGGTCCAAATGCTAGTCCCGTGTTTTGTGTCCAATGCGCAGAATGTGATGCTGCGAACAATAACAATACAGCTTTTGATACGTCGCCTGTGTTTACATCTGGTTATTTGTCTGCTTGTTCGATGGAGATATCTCCTTTGCGCACCACTGCTTGGGATGTACCAATTACAGAAAGACAAGATAGAGGTAGAAAGAAAGGTATGAGTTCTGAGTCTGATTTTTTATTTCTCCTAAGTTTGGTGGGGTTTTTTTTATGCATTCATTAATTGTACTTAATCTTCCATGGAGAGATTTTCGAGGCAACGCCTTCATGGACTATTTTATTCATGTTTTAATCTGCTCATGAACTGATTTATGACTCATCTGAAGTCTTCTTAGAAAACATGCTGAGTTAGGCCCTTTATGCAGATATTATGGGATATTAAGACTCGATTAAGCCCCCTCCTTTGCATAAGTCCCCCTCGAATAAGCCCTCACCCCAAAACCACTTTCTGGCAAATATGCCCCCTCCCTTGGAAGTGTTGCCCAAAGGAAATAGTGGAAGCCTCGTGAAAACCTGTCAGAACCAACAAATATTAAAACATTTAATAATTGAAATAGATGTTGATCAGTTCTTCCTTCATTTTGTCCTCCTTTAATCCATTCAGAATACCAAGAGACACTTCGCTTTATATGTGTAAAATCATCCGACATAGCAGAAAGCCAAACCCTAAACAGCTTGGGAGTGAGGATTGTGCCCGCAAGCATGGTTTTTCCAGTGGTAGCGCAAAAAGTGCTGCAGCTATGCACCTGAAACTGTGGCAGTGGTGCTGATGTTCTTTGGGCATTCCAAAACACGTGGTTTATGATAGGTATGCCAGGAGCTAGTAGAAGCTATTCAGGGAGACTGAGACGTGAAATTCCCACAATCAGCAAAATTTAGATAGTCAACCAAAGTCAGGAGCATGTGAACTTGATGATGTTAATTAATTTTGGCAAATTTTGAGACCCCCCCCCCCTCGCTCCTTATTTTGACCCCCCTGTTTATTAATTTTGCAACTTTTGCTGTTCATTAAATCCACAAGGATCACTTTCCGAACTAGAGATTTGAGAATAACTGAAAATAACATAGGGCCTATCTCTGTCCATCACTTTGCCTTTCAATAACATGTCAGTTGCTGCTAATGCATTGTGGTGGCTACCAGAACCTCAAACACCCCATTCACTGGTTTTGCGAAATACCCCCCCCCCCGCTTATTTTGACTTCCCCCCGTTTATTAATTTTAGAAATTTGTCAGATCCCCCGCTTATTTTGACCCCCTTGTATTATGGAACTTAGAGTATGGCGGCATTGAAATGATTATGAGTCTTTTTCCCTGATGACTCTTTTTAATGTATGTTGTTTCCTACAGCTGCTCTTGGTGAAGCAAATTTTCTAATAGCATCATCCGCTCAATCCGATGACATTCTGCTCTGTCGAGAAGAGTGAATAGCGACCTTCTGCAAGCTAGCTTTGTAATGATGCAGATTGCAGTTGGTGTTGAGTGGTGGCGTGATGACTTTGAGCTTGCAGAGCATACATTTTTATATGGACGGCGTCGGATTTATACTTTTCTCTGTTCTTGGCTTTTAACTGATTTTGCAGCTGTTTTGTATTGGGGTTAGGAGTTTTTAAGCATGTTTTATTGGAATCTTGCCTGAACAAAAGACTGTTGTCAATTTTTTGAAACGCAATGCCTAAAGTGCTTAACACTAGGTGGAGTCTGTTGATCTGGTACATTGGCGAGCAGATCATTTCTGAAAACGTAACAAATTAGTGAGAAGTGGAGAAGTCTTCGTCGATGTCAGAATGTTTTTGATCAATTCTAATATACAGTTGTATGTAGTTTTACAGGGGTAACGGGCGGATAAAATGGTAAAAAAAGTTGCCTCCCTTCTAGTGAGCAGGCGCGCAAATATTTTGTTAAATTTTACAAATTGGGAATGATGCTAACGTTAAGTCACCACACCTAGTACGTGGACATGAAAACTAAGTCCTTCTCAACAGAAAAAATAGATGTAGATCGACTTCTTGGCTCAAAGGCATACTCTATCAGACTACGATTTCGGGCGTTTGTTAGTAGTCTGTTGCTAAATCCCCCCGTCTTCCTCCCTTCCCCCCATCCTTCCCAGTCGGTATTTTCTATTCAATTGAACTCTTCACCATGCCCTGTTTCCATTTTGGAACAGTGCTTGACGTAATCTCAAGATTCTGGCTTCAATAGGACAGAATTTGCATCAAAACATGTTGAAGTTGATCACAGTCTATGGAATTTGTGCCCAAAATTGCAGCTTTCTGAATGAACGACGAACTTGAAGTGCCAAACAATCAAGTTCCCTATGGTCTTATAGAAGCTTATCCATCCAACCAGAGTCGCTTTTTGAGTTTGTCTGTTTGAGAATCTTTTGGTGTTAAAAGCGTGTTTCCTATTGACTCAGATGTTTGTGTATCTATTGTATTAAGTGTTGCCCTCGTGATCCATGCTGCTTGATGAACATTCTTCGGAATTGTCATGTTGACGTCGAAAGTGTGTTCAGCTTCTCAGTTTTCATCGTTCCGTTGATTCTTTTCGAAAGCCCTGCCAATTTCTTTGGCTCCCAAGATGAATTTATTGACAAATTCACTTTTCTACACTGGATAAAGACACTCGGTTTTGTAGTAGCGCACGAATCTACGAATTCCGAATTTTTTATGTTTTATTTTGTTGTTGACCATGCTTCGAGGCCTGCTATTGCTTAGTGTTAGGTTTAAGTGAGCTTAAGAAGCATTGTTCTTGTGACATAGTAGGAAATCAGGCAAATACATTTCATTACGACTTTAAGGGAAGAAATTTTCACGGGAAGAAGTTTTCGGGGATTTTGCACTTTTGAGGCAAAACCGGGAAATTAAATTTCTTTTTTTACCTCCGAAGATGCTCAACTGTGGAAATTAATTCCCGCGAAGATTTCTTCCCTCAAGATATATATACCTCAGTGTACGGATAGTTGGCAACGGACTAGTTAATGTTGATACATTGTCTGTAGTGTTGAATATCGTTGAATCTATCAATTGTTAATAGTTTGAAGAAATTTATTTATTACATCGTTGCGTTTACATCAGAATGTTACACAATGTAGACGTTAACTAGATTTAAATACAATCAGAGCAGAGATAAGGAAAATGGTTTGTTCAATATTGTATTTGTCGTTTATGTACTTTTTCGAATACAATTTTGGTGTTTACTATTACATAGGAATCGTTCACATGCATGCAAGCATCGCTCAAAGAAAGACCATGAGAATTCAATTAAGCTATGTCTGAAGCTCCAAAACGTAAAATCAAGCACAACAATAACATTATTAGAATATTACACGTTTGAAGGATGTGCTAAGACCATGTTGTTGGGCGAAAATCTCATCACCTGGCCTATGAATTTTGCGTCAAAATAAATTCAAGACGAAGGGTAATGAAAGTAAAAAATGAACACCGTCTATTAGCATACTAAACTGCAACTGCTTTCAAAGACCTGTTCGTTAGTGTATCAGTCAGAATGATAAAGATGTAGGAGTGCCTTCAGATGAGCAGAACAGGTCTAGTTCACGTATATTTATTGCAAGCAAGACGAAATGGAGACAATGTGCTCCCATCTTCCCTGTATGGGTCTACGAGACAGCCAGGGTGGACATGATAAAACGGACTGTTTTTCTTTATTGTAAGCAAGACAATGCCCTAAGGTAAATAATTTTTGCGGAACTAATTTTTGCGACTGAGGGGACCGATCTGAAATACTTTGCGGAACTAATTTTTGCGAATCACATGGATTGATGGATTTTGTGGAATTGATTTTTGCGAATCGGGTCGTTAGGACAGCTGTTAGTCAACATGCAAGGCCTGAAATAGTGTTCACATATGCCTGTCTTTCCTTCTTATAAGATCCTTTTTTGTTTTTCTGAATTTTTATTGCTTTTGCGGAACTAATTTTTGCGAATGGAAGATTTGAAACGTTATGTGGAACTAATTTTTGCGAAAATTACCCAAATTCGCAAAAATTAGTTCCGCGAAAATTAATTACCTTAGGGTATGCTATTACATCTCTTGGAGCACTAATATTGTTCACATAGTTTAGTGCTGCATGCAAATGAAATCTCATTTCAAAGTTGGAGCATGTGATGAAACCATTATACATTCCACGTTTCGTATAGGAACTATCCTCCGAGGCCTGTGTGATCATTTCCTAGCCAGGAGTTCTGGACCAGTTTGTTATAGCTCTTGCCACAGATGTATGAACCATTGAATATCGTGTGAAATGAAAAGTTGCATGTCTTCCAAGATCAGAGTACTGGAAAGATATTGCATAGTGGGTTCAGGTTGAGATGCACCCTTTTTGTCGCATGACTTTCATATGAATATCAAGGTTGAATGATTTCTAAAAACCTATGCATAACGATGCCAGTCTGAAAGAAAGTTTGTTTTGCTTTAGTCAACAAATGCAGATATCTATATAGTATAGTACAGTATAGTAGAGTATAGTATAGTATATAGTGGCGTAGAAAGATTCGCCAAATCTTGGCCCTATTCGTTGAGGGGAGAGGGGGTGATTACCTTCCCTCCAAAAAAACATTTTTTCAAAATTACGAAAATTTGATGCTGGCCCAAGAGCTACCATTTTTACTGTCACTTAATGAGATTTATCAACACACATTGGCAAAATTTCACGCACATATCTTGCTTGGTTTCGGCGATCTGCGGCCTTGATGAGAGCCGATTGACAACATCATCCCCATTTCTCTTAGGTGAATTATATTGGGAAAAATGTACCCTTCAGAAGTAGCCATGGTGTATGAAAACCATGTATGCTGAAGCTGCAGAACTTTGTTTTGTTGAAGGCACTATGCTCAAGCTTGCAAGCAGTGGTTGAAACAACAGGTAGAGAACTTTGGCTAAATTTTGACCAAGTTCGCGGATTTTTTTTTCGATAAAAATGCTAAAATGTCAGCAAAAATTGTGCTCCAGCAGTTTACATAAATGTTTCGTTTTAGAAGCTACAGGTCAGTGGCTATGTCCGTGCCAAATTTCAGAGTCCTAACTTTATTTGCTTTCGCTTATTAAGGGTCGTTGACCCCAGGCATTGAACATACTAAAAGTTCAACTTTTGTCAGACTCACATTAGCAAAAACACATCGAGAATAGATAAGTGCTTGCTGCTGATATGGATCAAAAAAACTTTTTTTTTTTTGCACGCATAATGACCTAGAGAAAACAAACGCACTCCATGCTAATGGAGTGAGTGTATCTTTAGTTTAGTATCCAGCATGTTTCGAAAGCTGTTTTCAAACAGTTTGCTGTGTTCACGCTTGAATGAGCTCAAAATGGCTGCTCATCTTCAGCCAGAACCGGAAAATCGAAATGATTGTCATTTCAAGAACATAAACCGCACGTGCTTTTCTTCTTGTTATTCTGTTATTCGTGGCTAGTGAATGGTTTTACAATTTATGGACAAAACAACTCTAGCATTGTATTGGACGTACATAAGCACGATATCTGCGAAACTAATTTACATGATGGAAGTGTGGAAATAGATTTCAAACGATCATAGAACCACTGCATGGTTCAGTCCCGGCAGATTTTTCCATACATCAGCAATGCGATTTCTCTTGTTCAGGGAATGGATAGCAACGTACAGTTTTCTGCGCTGCTTGCATTAATAAGATCCAAAATGACGAGCATGCGCACTGTAATCATAATTTGTATAATAACTCGGTCGATATATTCGAAATCAGAAGATCTTCGGCATACAGGCAGTCGTCGTGCTTACACAAATCATAAAGACGAATTCGAGAAATTTATGTGCAGAGAAAGAAAGTTTCGACTGGACTGGAGAGCGATAATGGCTCCGTGTAAAGATCACCTCGATTTTGGTTATAACATGTTTCGCAGAGTGGATGCAACTAGCGCTGTGATGAGCAGACTTGTCTCACTCGATATAAATCCAACAGGAGAATATACGAAATTCCGCATCAAAACATTCACCAAGTTCAACGAACCGAAAACTTTTGGGGGTGATTCTTGGAGAGTATTTCTCCATGGTCCAGCGAATATTGAACCCTTAGTTTATGATATGACGAACGGGGAATACGAAATTCCAGTGTTGCTTCTCGAGCCAGGAACATATCGTGCAGATATTTTTCTCGAAGGAACATTGTGTGGGACGCATGTGAATCCACCCAAAGATTGGTTTATTAAAGGTATGTTCCAAGATTGAAGCTTTTTCTCAAATGTAGCGCATGGACATGTTTATGTTTATGAAATATGACACTGCCTTGTGGATTGATCAATTCCGCTTTCTCATCCTAGCTGACGTTGAATTTTGAAAAATTCTTGAGTTCTTTTTTACGTGTCTTTTTCGGACATGTTAGTGTTTATTTAGGTTTACTACGCATTCAAATTTTAACGTTTGGTAAGTGTGCGTTTTACTGTTAGTATGTTAAATGCATGCACAGTATTCACTAAGTTACCAAGTGGGTTTAAGGTCAGAAACTTTCGTGGGAAGAAACTTTGGCGATTTCGCGATTTTCGGCACAATTCGCTAAAGTTTTTTCCCGCGAAATGTTTTAAACGACCCACTCCACGAAAGTTTTTCCTTGAAAAATTTAAGAAGTTTCATTCGCGAAAGTTTTTTCCCGCGCAATATTCGGAATCGCAGAGGAAAAAGAAAACAATGAAAAAGAAACAGTAAAAACTAAACAAATTCGCAATTTTTTTGCACCAGCAACGAGAAAAATGGCTTGGCTGATCTGCGAAATTGTCTGACCTTAAAAACTCTACTGTTACGGCATATTTTACTTTGTTTCATCTACTTTTCCTAAGAGGAATTATGCAAGAGCATGCTTCTTAAACGTTTATGTATCTGTAGAGCATCGTGTCTTTTTCTAAAAAGGTGTGCCATTAACAGTCATCAATGCAAGCAATTGTTCACAGGTCGTAACAAGTTACTGTACATGTGTGCCTTTTTTTGATAAACTTGTATGGTTTCTAGGTTTGGAACTTTGTAATGATAGGCTAGTGGGATGATAGACTGTATTCCATCGCAGCGGTCAGGGTTTAATTCTTGCACTTTGGAATCCCCACCCCTTCGAAGAGCAAGGAAGCTCGAAGAATTTTGTATTTTCTACTTCCTTGCAAAAACAAACTGTGGTCATATTCCCCTCAACGAGAAATTTGCACTTTTTAAAGGGAACCCGAGGAAGTTTTTCAAGTGTCCCTCGATCAACTGTTAGCAACATGAAAATGATGCAGAAACTGAAGATTCCGTCATTTTATCAATTCCTACGAAATTTAGGGG
>JAOBRC010615564.1:0-10864 GCA_027575255.1 Scolionema suvaense
AAGTGAATTGTATGACTGACGGACATAAGTGTCAAGTTTACTGTCCCAGCTTAGTCACTAGTGACAGAACCAATTGCCTGTGCTTTGCTGGGAAAAAGAAGAAGAGACTGACTGCCATCGTATAAACAATGTGATTGATCTAGAGGGGTAATACTTTGGTTGTAGAAACGATGACTTCTCAGGAGACTGTTTATGCCCTTAGGAAAAAGTACCTTTTTGCAGAACATGTCGCATGCACTGAAGTCACAGATTTGGCCAGGGAGGTCTAGAGCAAATCATTATAAAATTTGATCAATTAATGGTAGCTAAATTAAACAGCTTTTTCTTAGCAACATACCAGTGTCAAATGACGAGTTCAAATTCTGCAGGCTAATAATTGAGTTGCTACAGAAATTGAACGTCGAGAACCAACATCTTGGATCACAAAAATTCTTGTCAGAAATCATTGACCAAATAGAAGTTTGATTATCTTGATCTTTGATTATCTATGTACTGGCTTCTCTGTGAATTCCTGAAAGTGAATGAGTACTACATGCTAACAAAGCATAAACTCAACAAATAATTCAGCAAATAAAGACATGACTATGTGATAAATAACTAAGTTTCATCAGCAAAAGTGACCAGAAACACCTTTGAAAGCCGACGGGAAATACGAATTTTTGTAAACAACTGCCCATGGTGAACCAATTACTATCTGCTGCCGTTGTGA
The DNA here is from genome assembly GCA_027575255.1 of Scolionema suvaense. Taxonomy (NCBI): domain Eukaryota; kingdom Metazoa; phylum Cnidaria; class Hydrozoa; order Limnomedusae; family Olindiidae; genus Scolionema; species Scolionema suvaense. The sequence continues at coordinate 710 of JAOBRC010615564.1, forward strand.
ACGGTATCTCACCAGCAATAGGATTAAATGGACGGGAGGAATGATTGGGAGCTGTCAGGCTCACTCCCGCTATGGGGCTAAGTTTATCGGGAGATGCTGGATTTTCAGAGGGAATCTTGCTGACAATGTACCGCTATCTTCCCACTTCATCTCCCTCCGTCTTCTGCTATCTCCCGCTATATGCTACTTCCAGATGGTAGTGGGAGGGGGCAAGTAGTGGTAATTTAGAATTGGAGATGACCCCTTATCCCTTGAACGCATTATAACACTTTCGTCATCAAAATATTGGCTGTTTTCCATCTGTTTGGTTCATGGACCTAAAAAATTTTATAAGAAGACAAAGCAGCATGACGATTCTGTTCTACATGGAAGTCTTGAAGCCTAGCACAGACAGTGCAGTATTTTGAAGGGAAATGCATGAAAGGGCATCATTACAACTGATTTCTGAGGACATTTTGTGCGAGAGTTGCATGCAAATGAAAGCTGAAGTATGCCCTAGACAAATTCATTTTTTTTTGGAGAAAGTACTTTAGAGTATAGTGTATATGCAGGTAGGACACCGTGATCTTTTTAGTGCTCTCTAAGTCCGTCCGTAGACCGCGTAAACTGAATCTGGGGGTTATGAGCCGCAAGGTCATTGCAAGACTGCGGGCCTTTTTGAGTTTGAATGTATTTGTTGCACTGATTTTGTACATTAAGTTGCATATTTGGTAATGTTATGTGTTGTTAAGCAAAAGTCTTTTACATGAAATAGGTTTTGCATCTTGCTTCGACAGATAATGCATTTGTAGCTCAGTCAATTTGATGCCGTTGCCAGCTTTACCTATTTCTGTCAACTATCAAGTATTCCTGACATCAATCATGGATTAATTACCGAACATTGAAGTAATGATTTGGTCAAAAATGAAATTTTAATGGGTTATGGAGCATAACAAAACATAGGATTCGGAATAGTTATGCAAACTTGGTTGGGCAGATAATGCATTTGCAGCTACGTCACCTTGTTACTATTGTCAGATCTGCACGTTCCTGTCACCCATGAAACATTACTGACATCAATTGTTTATTGCTCGCTGTCTTATTCCCTTAACTCCTTGTATAATCCAATTCAAGTTGCATCTCAAGTCCATTGGAATAAGTTGATTTGACCAGTTCATTTGACTTGTTTATAATTTCGCAATTCCATTCAGGTTATTACAACATAAACTATGGAAGAAAGGAGTAATATGTTTTTGGAATATTACCTATAACATTCCTGTTTTAAAAGTCATTATTAGAAGGCTTGATGAATTTCATGTGATCAGCCTCAAGAAGGCATGGTTGTATTGATCCTATTCTTCTGTCCAATAATTTTGTAAATGTCCTTAAGAGTGCTCAGCATAAGTGCAGATGGGTCAGCATCACATATGCTATGTATTTGACAAGTATCTTTTGTCAGTGCGGAGGCTGTATGTTTGTAGTGTCCCAAAAGCGTTACCTTTTGTAGTTAAGTTTATTTTGTTTTAATTAGCGTATATTGCTGCTGATTCAGGGTCTTGCAAATTGATGCGTAGAGCATGAATTGCTTCTTTACGGCAGTGAAGTTGAAAAAAAAAAAAATAACTGCAGGTTGTTTATGTTTGGATACAGATGCTTCCTTTTTTAGAGTGTTCATGAAGGGTTACAAGGGATACTCTTAATAATCTGATTTGAATCCTAGCAGTTTGTCTCTGATTCACATGCTTTACCAGTTAGCTTGAAAAGTATGGACTAAGTAGATGTCCGGTGCATAATGTTTGCACACCACATCAAAGGTGTCAGTTTCTGTGCCTTTACATCGGAAGACCTGAAGAAGTTGGCAACAAAATGTATCAGCAATCCAGAGACTTTCGATCAATTTCTTCATCCGAATTCTGGAGGCCTGTATGATCCGTCTCTTGGACCTGTGGACAGAAACGATCTCTGTGAGACTTGTGGCTTATCTTTTCTGCAATGTCCTGGTCATTTTGGCTATGTGCAGTTGCCATTGCCAGTTTATCATCCAATATTTTTCCAACTTTTGCTGATGATCTTACGAGGCTCGTGCTTCCAGTGTCATCGACTACTAGCCCAGAAAGCAAAGTGTCACCTCTTTGTTAGGTAAGAGTATGTTTGTTGAATTTTGCGTTCCATTGAGATGTGTTACTGCATTCCTTTTTCTTTGTTTACCCGTTAGTTTTTGTGGCTGCAGAATATGAGAGAGAGATTGTTTATTACTCTCGTAAACAATTCTGTTTGAGATCTGTCATCCCCTACATATGTTAAGAGGCATGGTTTATTTTCCCTCATATGTAAACCTCTGTAGAAACATAAAAGCAACAAGTAAAAACACGGGCAATGCTCACGATGTCAGATGGGTTTGTGTTTCTTTATGAGATAGGAAAAATTTTCTTGATCTTGTGATCAGATTATGGAAAATCAACATTTATTTGACAGCATCATCAGATTTTGATGATTTTCTTAACATGTCAATATGGCTGCGGGTGCTCTGCACTAGAAAAATGACTTATTTCTGACATACGGGAGCGGCTATTGTTCTTTACGCAAAAGAGTTCGATAGTGCAGTGCAGCCACCTCTAGAAGTGCAAAAGCGTGAGAATATTTATGTCAGCAATCTCTATTGAATTTAAGTCGGGTTTTAGGGATGCCTTGAAGGAGTCCTGAAATGCAACTTACGTTGTGTCTCTAATAGCCTCTTATTAGAAGGGAACCAAGCTTGTTGTTCTGGATGACTTAAATTACCAAGAAATAAGTGTTGCAGCCCTGGTCTAATTAATTATCTAATTATTGTTTTTACGTGTAGTGATGTCAGTGCGCCTTCAAACCTATATGAACAATTAATAATTTTCACTGTCAAGTATTCAAAATCTTCAGGTTGATGTGACGTGACCTCATAATGTTCAATTCACAAACGTCTTGCTTGCGACTTAGTTTGAAGTTTATTGCTTCACTAGAACAGAAATTATGGTTTTTTGCCAGCCATAAGCCACATTGCACAGAAGCCACACTTAGTAAAAATACTGTTTTCTATGGATAAAACCAGTTCCTAAGCCACACCATTAGATAAGCTGCATCTCATTTTCTTCAATGCAGTTATCTACCGAATATATAAGACATCTGAATCTGTTGAGGAAGAGTCTGCTACCTGTTGATTTAGGCATGTTTATTATCAAATGGATGTTTTCCTCTCTGTAGAATGTTCCTTGATTTCGAATGTCAAATGTTTTTCGGCCCTCATCACTTCAGAATATGTGAGAATAGAGGGTATAAAGTTGATCCGATAATGACTACAGGGTATAAAAAAATGATCCGTGGTCCTGGGTTGCATCCTGAAGACATGCTTGCAATCATGTCACTTTCTTTGCCAGATAAGCTGCAAGCTGTCAATAGTTAAGGCTGCTTGCCAACACCAGAATCTATGCCAGAACCTGAGTTTTGTTTACATTTCAAAACGATGTGTACAGTCTGTTTTGCTGTATATTTAGTGCCTGCAAAAGTGGGAATGAATTTACCTCCTAATAAAATAGGGTGTAAGTGGGATCAACCTATGTTCATCTGTATTCATGTCCTGGTGTGTCATTACTTTCATGATTTCTGTTTTTTTCCTTTGCCATTGCTTGGTCATCACAGGTCCAATGGTTGTGGCGTGATATTTTGTCTCTGATGATTATGCCGTAATGATGTCAACAGCCTAGCTGTCATGTTTTAGTTTTCTATATGTCTTGCTGTATAGTCAAGTTTCTTAGTACATGATAACATGATAGTGATTCTCTTCAGGCTTTGTTTCATGCTCCACTACAAAATACGTGTTATTGTTTATGTTTTATTATTTAGTAAGATTACATGCCTGACTTCGTGACTGTGACTTTCAGCTTCTTTATCACTCATGCCCTGAGAATCTTGCAACGAACAAAGGATAGTTATTTATTTCTACAGATTTTCCCCTGTTCTTCCAAAAAGTCTTGTTAGGCAGTGTTCGGTTGATGACCAGTATGAATTTGGACCATTATTACTGTGTTATTTAAGTCGTCATGATTATATTTTCTGCTTTATTCAACAGGCAATTTGAACTGCTGGAGACGGGTCATGTCACAGAAGCTCTTGGTTTGGCGGACTTCTACAATGCTGCAATTTATGAGATTAGCACCCAACCTATGTCAAATGAAGCTCTCCAGGATGCGGTGATAGAGAAGATTGACGAGGAATATCAAAACCTTGTCTCTGATGCCGATGAGACTGTGCATGACACGAAGCATGTAACATATCATAAACAAGAGTTATGCAAGGAGTTCATCAAAGTTCGTTTGTTGAAGCAATGTCATTCGAAAAAGACATGTGCTCATTGCAAAGCTCCGCTTCGTCGCCTTCGATCGGAGTACAACTCCCAGATCTACCTCATGCCTCTATCAAAGACAACAGTTAAGCAAAGTAAGAAAAAGGCTGCGGAAGCTAAGAAATTGCAGGAAATAAAGACTAAGTCAAAAAAATCATCTGTCAAAGCACAGCCGTCTGAAGACAATGATGAAGATATGGAAGAAGCTGAAGCTGAAACTGGTATGATTTAATTTTCGGACTACATTTTATTCGGTTGTGTCCTATGATCATGTAGCTGGAGGCGCAAATATGACCTTTTCAGCGATTTTTAGGGTTAAGGCAAATTTCAACGCGTTTCAGTCTCTGTTCCAACGCGTTTTTAACATGAAAACGCGTTGCCTTCACTGAAAAATAAATGCGTTCTCCTCATTCAACACGTTGCAATTCCTTGGATGTAAACGCGTTGAACATGATTCAATGCGTTGACTTTGGTGAACAGAAATGCGTTGCGCTATAACTGACATGTTGAACTCCATAAAATTAACGTGTTGCATTGCACAAATCTTACCCGTTTCAGATTTATGCAACGCGTTTTGCATTTGTCCACACGTTAGGCAACAAAGAAATGCGTTGACGTTGCAATCTGAAACGCAAACGTGTTGTGTATAACTTTTCAATGCGTTTTTCAATGTTGCTTGGAAAAAATGCGTTATTCCGTAACCTTTAAAATCCCACAAATCACAAATTATTCATCAAGAAGGTGTCCTCGATTGTCATCAGCCTCTGTTAGCTTTCTATATGAACAAGAGATACTACCAAATACTAGCAGCGAATGAGAAGAATTAATAGTAGGCATGTTTTCAAAACGGATTTCATGAGAATATCTCCAGCTATGGTTGATGACAGGTGCTGTGATATGGTTGTTCATTTGAAGCAAAATTCAATGAAATTGTATTCTGTCATTCAATGAAATTGTTTTCATGTTCAACGAAAGTATTTTCATATTCAACGAAGTTGTTTTCATATTCTTTGCCTGGGACAAAAAAGGGTAGTATGATTCGGTACCCATGGTGTCTCAGTAGCTCAAAGGGCTTCGATAAATGCCTGTATGTGTGTTATGATCTCACTGTCTGCTATCTATCTATGTACGATATCTGAGATATTTTGTTTCGTAGTAAACCACGTAGTTATGTGTTCTTTTATTGTGTTGGATATTTCTCTACAGTATCAAATGAACTGTGTTTGACATTTTTTTGACCTCATCTTATTGTGCTTGCGGCTTAGGAGCGTTTTATTGCCGTCCTGCTGCATCATTTCATTTTATTTTCAAGAAATTCACAGCTGCCTGAACTCTGGTAGAATAAAGGTGTTTACGGCTGACGGCAGCTGTATTTCGATCGTTTTTCCAATGCGCTTTATCTCACTCTTCTGTTGCAGAAAGCAGCATCCAAAACCCAGTAGTTAGCTGGATAATTAGTCTGTCGCACCATGTGGCAATCAACACCACTCGATTAGTTTCATACAGCTTGAGTGGTGACCACTCAATGCAGAAGAACAAAATAAGTTCAAGGCAGGGTTGATGAACATAAGACTGCTTGCCGCATCTTGCTTTAGATCGTTTTACGTATAAGAAACAACCAAGTTTGCATATCGTTGTTTGTCGTTCATATTTGTTTCTTTTTTTAAACCTTAATAAATATATCAACTGTCTAGTTTGACTGACAATGATTATTGACTTTCAGTGACATGATGTTTTATCCAAGTGCATTTTTGATGAACACTTTTCTACTTTTAGAGTGAGTTTGACTGACAATGATTATTGACTTTCAGTGACATGATGTTTTATCCAAGTGCATTTCTGATGAGCACTTTTCTATTTGTAGAGGGGGATACCCTTCTTGATATGGTTGGAGATTCTGATGTAAATGTCACGAACGACAATGACAATGACAATGACAACGATAATGCTGATGTGGATGATGCCGAGTCATCTGCTCCTTCAACGGCAGAGAAAAATGAACAGGTGTTTGTCACCCCTCAAGAAGTTAAAGAACACGTTACTCTTTTGTGGAAACACAACGTGGATGTGATTACTCATCTTCTTGGTGCATATTATGACCCGCGACAAACCACCAAAGTAACATCACCTGAAATATTCTTTCTTGATGTTGTCGCTGTACCACCCTCTCGTTTTAGGCCTGTGAGTTAAAACACGTCTATTTGTTATTCTTACTAATATGTGCATTTTTGTAGATACATTTGACCCTGGATAACTAGGACTTCCTGGGGAGACCTGTCAAGAGTGCGAGTTATCAAGAGTTTTTTCTCTGAATTTGTGAGGACCCACAGTCTAGCCGACCTCGTGAGTGGTTGGAGTTTTCGGGTATTCAAGCTTTCGAGAGTCAACTGTAATTGTTTTTGCAGGTAAATCCCTTTCTGTGTCAGTGGTGATATACCCTACGTTTTATCGCTATGGTTCTTGGATGATTGTGCATAGCTTCAATTTTAGGCAACCTTTTAGACGATGATTTTCTTAGGATCGGGGTAGCATTCGGACCTGCTGCTTTGTTTAGCCTACAAGCTATAAAGTGGCATGGCCAACATTGCGCTACATGTTTTTATTGATGAACATTGATTTTGCGTAGCTCAAAGGCCATTGAACATCCTCAGTAGCCTGAGTATTCAAAAGCTGTCATAGAACTTCTAATACTCTTTAGCATTCAACATGTTCTGAAGTTGCCCTTGAAGAGTGTTTTTTTTTATCTATACATTGAATGATACAAACATAGATGTCAATAAACACAGAAAACAAAAGAGGAGGGAACACAATGAAGAAAAAGGCGACTAAACATCTACCCCACGCAAGGTGCTAATCTGACTTCGTGGGACTGAAACCATGGACATACATCCATAGACAAATAAACTAAACTAAATAGAATGCGTACCCACACCGATCCTACATTGAAGCAATTCCTTAACTGAAAGGGATTAACCCACAATACCATAATTATCTGAAAGAGCGCCCCGGCTTAAATGAGCACCCCTCTTGACAGCGGAGAAGTTTAATGAGCGCCCCGGCTTAAATTAGCACCCCACTCAAACCAGGAAAGAGCCGCTCATTCGGAAATTTGTAATATATGATGTGCATAGGCGCTGACTCAGATAGTTTATAACAATGATGAACAAGAAAAGAATTATCTTCGTTCAGATATTCTTTTTTGTCCTTTTATAATAAGGGAGTTAACAAACATATTCCATAATGATTCACTATTACTAGTACCTACTTTGGATTTTTTGTTATGAGCGCCGCGGCTTGAATGAGCGCCCCCTCAAATGAGGCCCCTTCTGAAAGGTAGAACGTTAAACGAGTCAGGCAATTACGGTAGTTTGCCTCAAGTTACATGTGTTGCTGATCTCTCAAAGCTTGAAATACGAGCTCAGAGCTAGCAGACATCATGTCTGTGGAGAAGTTCGATGGCTGGTGACTGTTGACTATTGATTGCCTAGGTTCATCATTTTTGATGCCATTTTCAGCTCTCAATTCTTGGTGACAAGAAGTTTGAAAACACACAAACTGCTAACCTGGGCAAGGTGTTATGGGATTGCAAGCTTGTGGAAGAGTTGCTCCGAAGGTTGTCAGACGGCGACTTCCAGTCAGAAGAACCTCAGATGCCTGTGGTGCTGACAGCAGCTAAGGGAGCTGGCGTATGTATATTGTTATAGAAATTCAGTTCATAGTATATTGGTTTTGTTAACATGGATCAGTTTATATGATTTTCGCTGGATTTTGCGAGTAAGTGGGTAGCTTTAATTTATGCTGGTTAGCTTTGATGTGTTCTTGAATAGAGATATTGTAATTCTTGATGGGCAACATTTGATAAAACCTTTTCCCCCTTTGAATGTTCAAGATAGTTCTTGTAGCTATTCACTTGTCATTCATAGTTGTTCGAGACGTTGCATAATGATGCTGCCCTTCGGCTACCATGGAACTCATGCCTGCTTCCTTCTTCTCTTTCGTGTTTTGAACCGGCTCCTTTCCCTGCTCTCATTATCGATAGATTTTTTGTACCCTGCAATATTGGGCAAGTCTTTATCATCTTCCGGAGAATGTTCCCCCCTCACCAAAACTTTGACTTCAGGTTGTGTTTCTCACGATGATTATCATGTTTTTGTTCATCATCGTACAACATGGCTATACTTTCGCTAGGACAACGAGCTAATGGTTCTCAGTTTTTCAGTGAAATTCTTCCTTATACAAGTTATGTTTCCTCTTTAAGCACACAACTTTGACTATTTTCATTCTCAATAGAGAGTTTCAGATGTTACTGGATGTGCGACATAGAAATGGAGGAGATGAAGAGGCTGTGATCATTCTGAATTGTTGGGCTTGTTGAATATAGAAAACCTAGGTATTTAAAGGTTTAAAAGCTTTAGCGGAAGAGTCCCAAAAAATGAGGTCGGTCCGTCCGTCCTTCTGTCCTTCCATCCTTCAGTCCTTCCGTCCTTCCATCCGTCACCAACGTATTTTCCTGAATAACCGCTCTATGAATTTTTCTGAAATTTGGTGTGAAGGTGACAAGCCGTAATTGACGAAAAGTGATGAAGCCGGAATTTTGAAAAAAAAAATTTGTTTGGCTTGCAGGTGGCAAGTTATGCCCCAAAAAATGCCATTTTTAGGGTTTTCAAAAATATTCAAAATCCGTTCATTACTTTTTTGTAATTGTTGGCGTGAAACTGCGGGGCAATAGCAGGTATGCTGTGGACCATGTGTGATATCTGGGAAAACTCTCGTTGGGCTCGCAGGTGACAATTTACAGACGTCCAAAAATGGCATTTTTCATGTTTTTTTCCTAATATCTCGAAAAATGTTCATCTGATTCTTGCCATTTTTTGTGCAAATAATAAGGGTAACTCTGCGCATGTTTTGATCCATATGCAATGTTTCCTGAGAATCGCGTTTGGCTTGCAGGTGGCAATTTACATCCAAAAATGGCGATTTTTTTCAGTGTTTTTTCCAAATGCGTCAAATACATCGGATTCTTGTTATTTTTGGTGTGAATATTTGGGGCAACTATGCACATGTTATGAACCATGTGCTATATCTCCGGAAGATCTCGTTTTGCTTGCAGGTGGCAATTTTTGTCAAAAAATGGCGTTTTTCGTGGATTTTTCCACATATATCCAAAACCGTTCATCAGATTCTTGTCATTTTGGTGTAAATTTGGTTGAACTCTGCACAGGTTATGAATCATGCGCCTTGTCTCCAGAAAACCTCGTTGGGCTTGCAGGTGGCAGTTTATGTCCAATAATGACCATTTTCATGTTTTTTTCTGAATAAATCAAAAACTGTTTATTGGATTCTTGTCATTTTTGGTCCAAATATTAGGGGCAATTCTACGCATGTTATGAACCATATGCGATGTCTCCTGAGAATCTCGTTCGGCTTGGCAATGTACATGTTCTTTTTGGTGTGAATATTTGGGGCAAATCTGCACATGTTATGAACCATGTGCCATATCTCCGGAAAATCTCGTTTGGCTTGCAGGTGGCAATTTGTGTCCGAAATTAGCTACTTTGGTTTGTTTTCAAACACGGCATAAATGGTTGATTCATTTTTTGGCATTTGTGTGATTCTTTGGGGGCGACTGTGCAGATGTTATGAACTATGTGCTATGTCTGGGGAAAATCTCGTTAAGGTTAGGCTTTGGGGTTGTAATATACGAAAACGTATCGCGCGCCAAACACATCAATAATACTTTCTGAAAATATAATACTTTCTTCAGCAATATAATACTTTCTTCTCTAAAATAATACTTTCTTTAA
>JAOBRC010615674.1:0-10864 GCA_027575255.1 Scolionema suvaense
TGTTTCTGAGTTTTCGATCTGACTATATAATGAGACCGAAAACTCGGAATTCTAAATCTCGGACTGGAAGGTCCGAAGTTTCCGAGGTTGCGAAGGTTTCTGAATTTTCGACCTGGCCATTGGTTGCAGAGAAAATCTTACTGTTGCTACCGACCGCACATGTTGCCACCGACCGTCTCGGAAAAAAAATTTACGATGACGTCATGAACCATTAGACTGAGGAACACGTAGATATACGTTTTTTGACCATGCTCACTTTAAGCGCTTGTATCGTGGAAACGGCTACGGACTAGACCTCCCAAAGGCCATGACCTTTCTTAAAATTTGTTAAATTTACTTTCCAATGATCTAAACCAATATCCCTAGCTTTCTTTCGTTGAGATGTTATTGCAGTTACAATATTAACAAAATGGATGGGTTTTCTAGGTCTCCAAAAATATAATAAGTGCAGGCGACCGGGTTAAAGAAAAATGAGAATTGGCTATTTCGGCTATTGCTTCAATAAGTGCGTTACATCAATTTAAGCACTCCTGACCATATTGAGTCGGTCAAAAGCGTTGTTTCTGTGCCAAATTTCACGCTTTCACCATGCTTTGCTCAGAAATTAAGGTGGGGGATACTTTTACAACCGCCCCCCCCCCGCCCTTAAGTGATGAATGTACTGTCCAAATGTGCAAATAGGGTTAAAATAAAAATCCGTGGGGTGTGTGGCATTATTGCCTCCCCATCCTTATTAGAGTTGAACTCTTTAAACAGAATCGCAAAAAACCGATCTTTTTTAATTATGTTATTACATTATCTTCTGAAATCTCTGCAGAATTTGCTTCCGAAATTAGTTCTGACCAACAGCACAATTGGCAACAAAGAACCTTCTTAAGGGCATAGCTGGATGATAAGTTCATACCGTAAAGATTTTGCGGTCAAGAAGTTTTACTTTGTTTTCGCGAAATTTGGTTCCCTGATATCGGGGTAAAATTCCGAAACCTTCTTTCTCATCTTCGGACGATGGCGCGCGTTGTCACTCCCACCAAGTAACTTACTTGCCGCCACACTGAAGCCAACAGTTTCATTGGGGTCGTAAACTACTGCTCAGATATAATTCGTGGAGTTGTTGACTCCATTTAGCAGGCACGTTTTAACATCCAATCTATCCGAACGAAAGACCTCATACGGTTAAAATGCCCGTAAAACATGCGTAATAGATATAAACTAAACGTCACAAAAGTTTATCTTCTTAGAGTATTTATACAGATTGTAGGGTAGGGGTCACATTGACCCCCGATGAGCTAGAAACTATTATAACCGTTAAACAAAGGCCACCTCTTGCAGCTAGAAACTTCCAAACACGGCCCATTGAAAAAGTTGAGAAAACACATCTCTGGTACAACATTTTCCACCGAAAAAAATCAGATGCTCTCCTGCTCAGGGACCTGAACGGCCTATTCCTGAGTTCCATGTGAGGTTCCATCTGCACGGTTAAGAGCCTCAAACTCCTGTTTTAGAGGAATGGACAGATCGAGTTCTAGGATACCAAAAGATATTCTTTTGTCCACAACTCGAGCGAAATCTTTGACTAGCCTACAATTTTCAGTGCAGAGCAGTAGATTAAACCTATCAAGCCGGGATCGACTAGGGCTTCCCCAAATTCGGCGTGGTGGGGGTGGGGGAGTTCCATCGGACCCAATCCCTGCAATTTTGTAAATAATCGTCCAAAAACCGGAAACCTTGACACACATGTTTTCTATTATATTCTGCTCATGATGATGTAGATATTTTCCTGATGACGTCATAATTTTTCCAGTGTCGGTACTTTTTGTCGGACTTGACCTCGAAATGTAGGATTTTAAATAAAGGCCTTTAAAACCCTTCAAATGAGGTTCTGAAGGCAATATCTAATTAGAGCACATGATTTGGAAACAAAAATGGCCTTTCAGCACCAGGAACTTAATCATGACGTCATCAAATTTCCTTCTATCCTATTCATAGTCAAATGACGCCAGCGGTCAGAAATTTTTTTTTCACTAAAATTTTTCTGGATAATCTTTTGGAAAAGTCACCAAAGAGCAGCTTTCTCCCTTTCCTTGATTTTGCACAATTTCGGAAAATTTTCAGGTTATGCTGTCCGTCGGACCCACGCTACCCCAGGCTTAGTAGGTTTAACTAAAATAGAAGGCACTGAAATCACTCCCAGTTGTTTTCGGTTCATCTACTGGCGAATAAAAAAAGGCAGCAATAGTCAAAAATGAAATTTCAATTGATGATAGAGCCAATAATTCAAAGCTTTGAAGAAAAATCAGATCTGATGAAGTTCAGCAGCTATCATGTCACTAATAATGCGTGATGCCTCTGTAGTACAACTCTAATTTGCTCAGTTTCAATAATGCTCAATTTTTTAATTATATACTGCACAAGGTTGACTCTCTGTTTTATCACAAAATTGCAAACATCACCCCTTCAGAAACATAGAGGAAACGAGAGGAAACCATGCCTTACTTGTATTCTCACTATTTCAACATGAGAAAAGATTTTTCCGTTTCTGTTTCAGGAAAGGCTGTTCTTTATGTAATTATGCAAAAATCGATTTTTCACGTATAAATCACCTTCTGGATCTTCGAGTAATTTTCTTAGGGGGCAATTTTCTTGGAAGGGGGCAATATTTCTCGAGGGCATTTCGCTAAGGCGCAATTTTCCGGGGGGCAGTTTTCCTGATACTGCTTGCTGGTGTAGATAGGGATGACGAGCAAAACAGACCAGCTACGTATAGATAACTTGTCACTATCTAGAGCTTGTCAGTGTACAAGTGGAGACTAGACGAGGTAAATGTAACTCAATCCGATCTGATCACAAGGAGCCCAACGCTCTTGGCCCATCACCTTCGACGAGCTAAGTCGGACGAGCTAAAATTGCTGCACACCTGTCATGCTTGTTATAGGAACATGTTTGCAAAGAACAAGGAGCTTTCAGCAACGTCCTTGACCACCCAGTTTGATGCAGATATACCATTATTAACTGAACTAAATAATAAAAGCGATGGTCAACAAGTGGAAACAAGCAGCTATGATCACAGAAAAGCAAATACAAGCACAACTCGAAACTCACTTGTTCCCATCTGCCCACTGTAATATAGTAAAAAGTCTCCACATACAGAAACATGTCTTGCTTCTTCGGCTCTGTATAACAACAACAATGCTTACACTAAATAACATGCGTTAAAAGGAGGTTCAGTTACTACATCTCATCCTTTCGCTAAATAAGATACTAGGGTGGAGCACAAATTCGCTTTTGTCCATTCTTATTGTTTGCGTTGGAATCTTCGGACTCAAGTACTAAGTCTTCATTCTGCTCTTCAGAGGGTATTTTCTGCATTGGTATAGTCTCCATGCTCATCATTCGGTTCTTCAGGAGGTATTTCGTCTTCAAAACTGGTGCCGTCATTCGGATTTTCTACGTACTTCAATATCGACATGATCTTTACCTCTGTTCGCAGTTCCATCGTTTTCATCATCGTTGGATCAGAAGTCACGTTATCTATTCGAACTTCGCCTGTCTGCGGCATCTTTATCGGTCGTTTTTCATGGCTTTTTGGTGTTGTGAACAGCAACCTTCTTGAACAGTGATGCATCACGTGTTATAGAGTAATTTCTTGTTTCTGCTGTGATTGTAGACCCGTTTACAGCAATTACATTTAACGGTTTTGGATTGAAAGCGGTAGTGAGTTTATTTTTATTTTTCTGTTTGATAATTTCTTCGTCACCTGGCTGCAAATAATGTCTCTTTTGTAGTCCTTCCTTTTGTGTCTTTCGGCATTTCTTGCAATCTACGTGCATCCGGTAAACAGTTGGATGGAGTTTCGGTTCCCTGGGTAACAGTGAGCGCATGTTTCGGCAGCCGTACATAGCTGTGGAAGGGCTTACACACATGGTCGATTGTCGGTTAGCGCAGAATACCCGCACGCAGAAAGCGCATAAAAGCTTCGGGAAACCGGGATCGTTTTAAGTGTGCGGCTTGTATGGCCTCTTTTAGACATCGGTGGAACCTCTCCACGTTGCCATTTGCTCGAGGCCATTCAGGTGTAATATGTCGCAGGTGAAATTCGAAACGACGAGCAAATTCTTTCATGTCTTTCGATTGGAATGGTGGTCTGTTGTCGCCTTGGAGTATTTCTGGAATACCGTTGTTGTACTTGCGTCAGGTGCTTGCTTGAAGAAAGCAAATTCAGGCCGGCGGTTGTATTGATCGATTACCACGAGGATGTATTCATGGTTAGGGTAGGGTCCATGGAAGTCCATTTCCACTTCTATCCAAGGTCCAATGGGTAGTTTTGAAGGCTTTAGTGGTTCCTTATGTACTGGCAGTTGCACCCCTTGGCATGGTAAGCATCTGCAGACGCGTTGTCAGATTTGTTGATCCATATACTGGAACCAGCAGAAGCTTTGGGCTATTGATTTTTTTACTAATCCTTTGGTGGCCTTCATGGCTAATATCGATAATTCGAGACCGTAGAGCCAGTGGGACAATTTAACGCCCGTTTATGTATAATGCTAATTGTCAAATGGAGGAATTGCAATTTTCCCTTGATCATGTAAGGCTTGATCCCCACATCTGGATTCTTTAGCCGATTTCTTGTGGTGTCTTCGAGGAGTGCCTTTTCTGGATACGATTTTGTAGCTTCTCGAATGTCTGACAGAGTAACTGTACTTCTACCGTTCATAATGTGCATGACTTTCATTTTTATCAAATTGTGCGTGTCAAAATCGATTAACCCTTCTTAGCCCAGCCTATTTCAGACTCCTATTTCACCGGAGGGGGGAGGTCCATATGATTCCCTTCTAGAATTTGCCTGGAGCATCATGAAGCCTCCAAACTTGGTAGGATTATAGCCACACCTTTGTTCTTTACGTTTTAGCAGTAAAAAATATGACTTCGTCTAAGAAGTAGTGGCAGGGTCTCAAAGGGACCACGCTTTTGCTGTTTCCATTATAAATTATTTCTGGAAAAACGCGTACCCTCACTTTCAAGCCATATAAAAGCTTTCTAAGTTCAGGAGGCGTGCTTTTTGGTACTAAATCGTAAAGTGTGATATTTATGCTGTATGTCTGACAAGTTTTAAGTTCTCTCGATATGTTAGCCAAATTTTACGGAAGAAAAAAACAAAAAATTCGAAAAATGGGTTTTCAAGGACTTTTCTATGTACCTTCAACAAATAAGCCGCCCTATCCAAGCGAAATGCCCGATATGATTAAAAATACCTGTAAAACATGTCTTAATAGATGCAAGCTAAAAGTCAAAAAGTTTCAGCTTTGTAGGATCAAGGAACAATAAGTTTCTTGGTAAGATTTGCCGTTTTTGAGATATTTAAAAAAAATCGAGCTAAATAGGGTTAAGTTTGCGCGGCTGCTTCCCGTACGCTGGAGAGGATGTCTGGATAAGTAGTCCGAAATATTAGTCTTATCCCTTAACCCTATTCTATCTGGACTTTTGGTGCTGCACAATACCCCCTCCATAATTCAAGAACCATATATTCAGCACTATTGAAACCTGGTACACACATTTAGTAACCCGTTATGCACATTTGTACCAATTTTCAAGTCAAGGGGGCGAATAGGGCCTGACCTATGGTATCATATGCGAAATGACCTATTGTCAAATGTGAAAAATAGTGTGTTTAGAGAAAATTGCTCAAAGGCTGTTCATTTTTGTCAAGAATAAAAAATATGCACATATTATATATCAATCGAAAGCTCTTGTTAAGGGCTTTCGTTTGATATCTCGTTTTGAAAATGTTGACCAAAACTTCTCGAGTTATGAGCCAAAATGTGTTTTTTCAGATAGCAGGTAATTTTCAAAAAGGACGTGGCCTAGACGAACGAAAAATTTTTGAAACCTGATTTTTTGCTCAGAACATGTCTCGATAAATTTTAGGAATTCTCTAAAAGGTTTGAACAGCAGCATTCTTTCAAAAAGCAGCAATTTTCTGAAAATCGGAGGGGAGTGGGGGGTGGGGGGTGGGGGCGGAGTCTGTTAATCCTTTTTACATAGTTTTTTCTTGGATATAGTTTTTCTTCATGCGGTATGCAATTGTAAATTTGTAAATATTGCTATTCGCAATATACGAATTTACGTATTACGACGAATTTCAGATCTACAAAACAAGATAAAGATGCTGACATTTTATGGGTTCAGCGTAAAGGAACTTGAAAATTTGCATTTTCCAGTTCAACAGTACCAAAAACCATCATTTTCAGACATTTTGCATGAATTCTCACACACCCAGTTGTATTTTATGACACAAGAGAAGAATCATTGACGACGCCATCGACCTCTAATGTATGCAAACATGATGGTCAATTCCTGTAAGTTCCTGGTAAGTTTGATTGTCAGAGGGCTGTGATATTCAACGCCAAAAAGCCCAGGTAAAATAAGGTTAACCCTGCCCAACAATGGAAAAACTACCAGATATATTGTTTAACCAAAGCAATCACAGTCACCTGGCTACACAGTAAGAGACTTTAAATCTTCACAGAAACAAACAAGGCGCATTAAATCAACATATATGTGTTCGCTGGCTTCGTCGCCAGCTTTTCTCACCATAACATTCTTCAAGATAAAATACTAAATGTTTCCAAAAATTGGCAGCTCTGGGCAGATCCAGGGAGTGCCAAGGGGGCTGTGACCCCAGTCAGATTTTTCCAAATAGCCACATTTGTCAACCCTTCAGCTTCATGCTTGCCGCTTTCAACCGTGCGAACTTCCCCACAGCTCTGAACGCTGCATCAAGAATCAAGCGTCTCTCAGTCACGACAAGTAAACTGCCATGAAATATTGCATCATAATCACGAGTCATGATCATGATAGATCACTGGCATATTATGATAGGTGCAATACTTGTGAAACCACCATTAAAATGATGCTTGCATCCAATCTGATGTACTTGGAAAAGAAAGCAATGAATGCAGCAACAGCTGCTCCACTCTGCCCCTCTTCATTCGAAGAACATGTGACATGCAAGAGGTTTGTTTTGTTTACTACTATGGAGTAGGCTAATGAGTCCCAAGTAAAAAGAATGAAAATTTATTGGTGCGTATAAAGTTAATAGTTTATGCATTAAGTAGGGTGCCAAGGAGAGCCAGAGTCTACTGAAACATCACAGATGCTCGGCTCATGTACTACGCACAGTGAATGGAGTGCAGCGCATGCATGGAGTAGTTCTCCTCGCAAGCCCTTATCAATAGTTGTCGATCAGAGGACATCAATGTCTTAAAAGAGGCGATCTTGAAGAAGATGCGAAGGAATGCTTTTGGATCCACGTAAAAGAAGTGCTCAAAAGGCTTGGAAGGTCGTGACTTAGCAGCAGAAACACAGATACTCCGCCACAGGATCAGAGATTTTAAAGATACCTTCATTGTTCTAAAGTGAGTGATTGTTTCTTGGCGAGCAAATTTTGGAAAGATTTGTTATTATGGCTTTTATGGTTAAGTTCATCTTTGGTTTTCTGACTCATAGGAACCTTAAAGGAAAACATTTCTGCGGGAATTGATTTTTGTTGTGGAGGCTAAACAAAGGATTTTTGGGGAATAAATTTTCACGATTTAACATTTTCTAAAAGATCTTGGAAATTTAGTTTCACATATTTCTTGCAAAAAAACAACATTTTAGTTTGCTGCACATATCGCCAAAAGCGGCAGCTGATCTTTGTTAAAAAATGCACTTTTCTTTGAAGTTAAGAGGGTTTTATGACATTTTGGAGGAATTTATTTCTGCTAGGTTGGTAGATCAATTTCGTGAGGATTTATTTTCGCAGTTGAAAATTTTTGGGGTTAAAAAACCATTTCAATTTTGTAGATTTGCTCAAAAACCACGAAATCCACGAAATTTTCTTCCCGCGAAAGTTTCTTCCCTTAGGATATTCTTTTTTATATAAGAATGGCCTTTTTTGAGGAACAGCCGTCTCTATTTCTTGATTTATCTAAGACGCATATATAACTGATAACAGTGGAGAGACAAATTTTTGAAGGCATATTTTAATGTGATACCCATATCTAAGAAAACAATCACATCAGTCAATTTGGAGTCGAATGACTCATCTTTGCTAGAATTTAGAACATAGAATTTTCGCATTTACTGCCGAATTTTATGACAATGCAATTGAGCGCAAGACTTCTTTTCTTAGCCCTTATAAAAATTGGAAGAGGCGAGGGATAGAATTTAACTTCAGTTTTGGTTCATCACGATAATTTACATTGGAATCACGACAGGAAAAAATATATTTCACAAATGACACTGACGGCATGTAATACATCATTCACTGCTGAAGTACCAAGTAAAGAGCTGATAGTGAACTTTCTGAATGATGTCTGACTTCTACGAGAAGCATAACTAACTTCTAGCTTGGTTTTGCTAATTACTTGTTTTATTGTCTGTATTAGGAGTTTAATCTGCAATAAACATCAAAGTTTCTGCGTTTTCCGTCCAATTCTGAGAAGAAAAGAATTATAGTGTATCGCATCGTATTTTCAGCAGTTGAGAACGATCAATAATGATTATTGGGTGTTATCGTTCAGACCAACTCCTTCGTCTCATGTAGGCTAGGTTTTGAACAGATTTTTCTTCTTCTGTTTAATTGCAGGACGTCCAGACGAAAACTATCTGTACCGTGCCTGTTCGAAGACTTTGTTTGGTAAAGAATAGTTTCATCAGGAGTTGAGAGAGCTGACCTCTATCGAACTCTTCCAGGAAACAGAGTTATGCAAGCCATGCATATCTCCTTGAAAAGTCAGTTTACTTTTGCTCTCCTAATAACACGTTTAGCGGAAGTATTAGTGATGCTACAGTCACGGCTTCGATCGAAATCAACCTGATAGAAAACTTTCTGAAGTGAAGCAAGAAGCAGCTCTCAATTTAGTGGCTTGAGTACGGGCATCCCTATTGTGTATTTTTGGATTGTCCTCTGTTATAGGAAAGAGCATCGTTTTATTATGTCTGGAAGTCGAAGGTGGTCCAACAAAGTATTCTTTGATTAAGAATGGCTTTATAGTGCTTAGAAGAAAACATGGCAAGATGGTAGGCGATAACCTAAATCTGAAAAAATCCTTCTCCAGTGATGTAAACGTTCCCCATTCTTGTTTGTGAGTAATAGTCTAAGGAAGCCTGACCATTTTGTTCCTGCGCCATCAAAAAGTTGTCATAGTTCCGGATATAGTTACCCTGGAACCATCGGCTCTTTCTACGCATAGGGGACGCCTGTCCTGATCCTGTGCTAGAAATACACGGTTAAGAGCCAAAAGCTCCAGTATAGAGGAATGAAAACTCTGGTCCCAGGGTAGATATAGTCGACTTCGCAAAGATTCCTGCCAGAAAATGGAAAGTAATTCAACTATTCCTCGAATATGCAAGCGCTTCAGGCCAGCAATTGATGGCAAGTCTTATTTTATTTTCTGAATTTGGTGGGTTTGATTCAGCATTCTTAGTTTTCAGATTTAGCATTCCTGGTATCAGATGTATGTGCAGCAGCTAGCGCGTCGGGAGGATCCTTTTACTGTCGTTCATGCAGCCTTCAATATTCAATATGTTTTGGAAATTTTAATGGCTTTAGTTAAATTACTATCTCTGATAGAGAGAGAGCAATAGACAGCTGTCTTTGAAACTGCATATTCAGACCGTAAGCAAATGGCAGATACATCAAGTCATAATCTTGAATCACGTAGGAGGACGTACAAGCCATGTTTAATAAATGCAAGATGGCAGACATACAAAGAAATGTTTTCAATAGAGATATTCGCGAAACTTGTTGCATGTGAAGACGATCAATAACATTTCACGCTCAAACAGACAATAGTTTCGCTCTGAGGGGTCAGCTTGCAAATGCAACTGGATGCCACCTGTGGTTGCGTCATGGATACATCCATGGTTGTGTCAAAGCACCGCAGGAGACTCTCGTAGGAAACTTGGGATGGATGAAACGGAATACTGTTGTATGAGTGACAAGTTGTTTTAATTTGCTATAAACTGCAGTTCTGTCTTGTTCTTCGAAATTTCAGTCTGACTCCTTCTGAAGTGGTTGCCGAGGAATTGCTGTATTATCGGAATGAATAAATTTTGTATCCATGAAACGTTTTTTCGAAAACCTCTAACACGCACTTTTCGGATTTCTTGCAACACTTCCAGTCGGGTCAGCACTAGCTGACCGTGTTCCGTATGGCAAACGATTGAAGCAGTATCACCCGAACGAAGAGTTAATAATCTGGAGGATGGACGGTCAACAGGAATTTGCCGATATGCATTCGAAGCATCCAATTTCGTAATACATTCGCATGCTAACATTTGAGATAAGATTTCATCAACAGTTGGTAGCTTGTAATGCTGCCTTTTCATAGCTTTGTTAAGGTCTGTCGGGTCTAGACATGCACACAACTTACCATTCAGATTTGTGAGTGACGCGCAGAATAGATTTTAATAGATTTTGGATCTGTTTCTGCCATGTGAAGACTGAAGACATGGCTGAGGAGTATAATGACAGCAGATAGGTGGAACGGAACTGCAGCGATGCATGTCCATAAGAATAGAACTGTTGATTTTCATTCTATAGTTGACAGTTTTGCCAGAGATATTCCTCGCCGTATGACTTTGGTAAATGTAGTCCAGGACACCAATTTCTGAGTGTGGCTATTGCCGTAGTATTGACAGAAAAGAATGGTTTGGTATGATACAAACTGCTTAATTGTCTTGTTTGATGTTAGAAAATTTATAGAACATTTGTAAAAGTCGGTCTTAAGTTTTGAAGTGCAAAATAGACGGGTTGAAATGTCTGCTTTAGTTGTCATGTGCTTTGCTGGCAGCCAACTATACAGTGTTGAAAATGAAGCGT
>JAOBRC010615785.1:0-10863 GCA_027575255.1 Scolionema suvaense
TAGGAGTAGACACTCCTACATGATGGATCAAAGATCTCATCAATGTCCTTTTCAGGAAACCAGAGCTGACTGGTGAAAAGCAATCCCTGGAGGGCAGCACTTTCGGCTCTGTCTGTATCCTTAAGTTAACTTTACCACGAGAACGCTCGGAAGTTCTTACAGGAAAAGCGTGACACCAGTCCAGGCATTAGACCACTTCCAGATGACAATCGATCTTACCAGGCTCACCAGAAGATCAGGGACTGGGCCACCAGATGAATCTATATCAAACTGTAAATAACAACTACTTACCGCACTCTCCTTTGTACTTGAGTTGCACTCGACCACCTGATGAGCATACAGCGTAATTCATCATGCATTTGTTACCATACGTTTTACCATCGGTTCCACAGTGCGGTTCGTATTCACGGGTGCATACCCCAGAGCATTTAACTGACGAGAAAGAATAAAATTGTAAGGAGATCTACTAAGGCTGCCATACTCAAATCTTGCCTTCGGGAAGTCGACAAAACAGATATCAAAACGTATACTACGGTTTCAAAGACTACAGCAATGGTAACTACTACAAAAATTATGAATCCAGGAAAAAGTCTGAGAATTCTTACCGCATTCTCCCTTGTAAGCAAACTTGACTTCGCCCTTGCTATTACATGCAGCTCCTTGCAAAGCGCATTGGTTACCGTATGTTTTGCCGTCAGTGCCACACACCGGACGATAATCAGCAGTGCAGACTTGAGGACAGTCAGGTTGACCTGGTAAAGCAATATGTAATAGACGTGAACAAATTAAAATTATAATTCCTTATTTGCTACAAGCATTTTACTTTACATAAGGGCATCAAGGACAGGCCTAAACAAGTTAAACATCAAAGGTGTGATGAGTAAGAAAGAAATGAAAATTTCCACCCAAGGCAAAAGTACTATCAATGGATGAATATTAGATTGTCGATAAAATGACACATTTGCCACACCTACTCAAATGAAAATTTTGCGTAAAACGTCAACTTTGATACCCAAGTAATACACTACTACGTGCACCACAACCATAATAAATCGCGGATATGAACTTTATTGGGAATCCAACATACATAAACAACTTAATTCTATTCAAGCAAGTGAGGAAAAGACGTAAGAGAACAGTAATACTTCTACTCTGAAATAATTCGTTCCCGAGAAAATTTACACGTAAAATTTCAATGACTAGTACAAGAAATTCCAAACTTAAAAGACCATCAATCATTCAGAAAACAAGTTACTAAGAAGGCTTTTTCTAATCCGCATAAAATGCATGTTTCGTAGGACAACGGAATTTCAACGAATATGATCCGACAGATTGGTGTACTTCTTAGTACTAGTGTTTCTTCGCAATGAAAAGTTCATTATTTAATGATTGTGTCTTGAAACCTTTGCACGCTAAGGGAAGTCGGGAGAAACGTAGCACTACCTCTGCCACACCTATTGGACAAAACAAGAAGAAAATTTCGATTTTATAGAATTCGTGATTCAGCACTAATCCTTTACCGATAAAGATGTGCAACCCAAACAGCAAATAATAATAATAAAAATGAAAAAATTAAAAAAACGGAAAAAAGAGAACGGAAAAACATAAAAACGAAGCACGAGTGGAGTTACGCCCATGAAAATCGGCAAGATGTATTGTTAACAATGCAGAAAGGATCAGGCACCAAGAGAGGACGCTTACAATTTCAACTAATTGTATACAAATGCTCCAGTTCTTCAGCTTACAGGTCCGTATAGGTCGGATAATACCTACCACATTTTCCAACATATGCTTCGAAGACCCGTCCGAACGTTTCACATATTCTTTTTTGCATCTCACACCCATTGGTGTATGTAAGACCGTCTGTTCCACATCTTGGGTTATATTCTCGGGTGCATGAAGCTTTGCAGTGGCCTAAAATAAAGGAGAAAACACTACAGAATGCAGCTGATAAATAGCAGAAAGACAAGGTCCGACAAGGTTTGACTGTCCACACATCACCACCCATATGGTACTCTTTCTTTGAACATGCATGCATAACAAGAGAACATAAGTAAACCTCACCGAAGCATAAAACGAAAAGCACGAATATTGGCCACAATTTGTTACAAAAAATCAACTGCATAAATGGTTACACACGAAATGCTCCAAGTGCTGTACTTTGTATAACCAACAGAAACAAAAAACAGGCTGAATTTTTGCACAGGACCTATAAGCGAAACCCAGCAAAAAGAACATGTAATTATCAAGTGTCAAGAAAGCGAAAGTTCCACATACCACACGCTCCGTCGTGCATAGCGAAAATCGTTGTTCGAGTCGTGCACGCAAACTTCATCATATGACACGGTGAAGAATGCGTTCTGCGATCGCTTCCACAAACAGGAGAGTACTTTCGACGGCATTTCATCGAGCATGCAGCATTTTCTTCGTTGCTTTCATCCCCTGTTCACGTGAGAAGCAACGATACATAATAGCCAGAATCTATGTATCATGACATAACGAACAACCTGTACATCCACGATACTATCAATGTTAAATTCGCGATTCAATTTTGAATGTTTATACGTGTAATCACTTGAAGCACTCATATTCACTGAACAGGTGTATGCAGTACTCCACAGAAATGAAGACTAAAGTATTAGATCAATTCACCCAAAAAGGTTGCGCCCAACATAAGTACAACTTCATAATCATTGCTATTTATTAGGCACTTGGGCTACCTACTACGTGTAGGGTAAAGTTATGTATGACACTGCTCTGCTTAGTTCCACCAACGATATCAAAAAGAGGTATTTTGATATTGTTGGTTTCATTTCGTCTTTTTTGTAAGTCATGAATAACAACGAGCACATCTGATGAAATCGCTACAAGATACAAATAAACAACAATTTCATCCATTCATTTTTTCTACGCATGACCCAATGGATAGCCACCGTAAACCAGATTCTTTTCTATACTTTTTTTACCTTTGCGACTACAAGCTTTACGAGTTAAACCAGGAATGATATACTAATTTCTAAAGCTCACTGATTCGGAGGACCTACAGATGAATAATAGCACAAACAGCAATCTGATATTATTGAACAACTGACAAGAAATGAAGGCGTATTGTACAGACTTCGAGAGCCACTATAAGAATACATTGTCAATGATGAAAATAGCACAAAACACCGAAGTGTATTGCCTTGCTATCGCGTGCAGTGCTTAGAGTGCAAATCTATCTAACACCAGAGAAAGGCAAACCACTTAATTTTTTTAAACTGCAATCCACATTAGTGCTCCAAACGAATATCGTTAATAACACTTCTCATAGTTACATAAATGGAAAGAAGAAACGAAACTGGCATTGACCAGCTGTATCATACAAAAATCGATTTGAAGTCAACACAACAATACCATACAACAACAATTCTATTTCGACTATAGTGTGCATTACCTCCTGGAGTAATGGAAAATGCTTTCACCCCTCCAAGTGCAGGGGCATTTCGCACATCAGCTGTTGCTAAGCGTGTTTTTGTAGACTGGGAAACTAAAATGAAAGAAACTTTGCAGTGAAATAAAACCTGCAGCTAAAAACAAAGCAAATACCAAGATATGGTTACATAATACTGCTAAAACAAAGAAGTAAACAAATTCTGCTTCGACTACAATAAATTGATAAGAATTTTCAGCAGTAACAAATGACTGACAACTGACTGACAGAGGCGATGAAGGTGATACGATACGCACTAATGAAAAGTTGGTATCACTTCCCTAGATTCCTGTCATCAGTCGTAATTAACGAAAAGATTCCAAACGAAAAACAATTTTAACATTCAAAAATGAACCTAAACAACCTAAAAGCAGCTATTCCAGTATCTAAAAACTAAATGCTTTCGTGGGAAATCCAATGCAGGTGAAAAACGTTTAAGATTTCCACGCGCCTTAAACACCAAAAACATGTATATTTTTTCTACACACTGGGATAAGTCAGTGATGGCTATCCAAAAAGATCGTGTCCAAGAAAAGTTGATGGGGATGCAGCCAGGACATTCTGCGCTGTGTCCAAGAAAAGTGCGTCAAGCATTGGAGAGTCAAAAGAATCCGTGTTGTCCTAAAATGGCATGAATTACGATTACGGACAATATTTCACCACAAAGTTTTGGCAAACCTTCTTACAGCGCATAGATAAACTAGAATCCAACGCTAACTCACAGTCCTTTTTATGTCTTCACAATTAACGTTTGAATCGAATAGGATACATAATTGACAAACATCAAACTGTCTACGTTCCGGGTTAAAATTTTAACGGTCGTATCATTGTACTTTGCTCCTACACGCTGATGGTAATGGTAGCTAATAACCCGCTGAAAATTTCTTACGTGCATATTATCTACGTTTGAGTGTTCTCCGTAGTAACACGTTAATTTTCAGGCCAGCTTCAATATCACTGAATGTCCCAATAGTTCCGCAAATATTTTTTATGATCGCAAAGCAGTAATAGATGTGAATAGACACTAAATCATACTCAGTAAAACCAAACTACAACTTTGAGTTGAGAAACATTCTGTATGAAGAACGTTTTGCGGTTTCTGGGCGAGCATGAGCGGTTTTCCCACGAATCTTTGCAAATCCAGATCAGCGAGACCCTTCCTAAAAAATTTAACAATTGAGCGCATAAATCCATCCACAAAACGTTCTTGCAGTGAACATTTCCGACACTACAGTAAACTATTTTCAGAAAAAATACTGATGCCTGCTGACATTGTCCTGACACAGTGAATATCAAATCAAAATACACAGCAAAAAACGAGTCAACACATACTGCAATCGACTTTCTTTCCACCAACGAAGAACTCAGCTTCACATTTTCCACAGTGATTTGCTTTGCACTCAGCAGAGGGATGCGCTGGACATGTGGACTCCTGACATGGATCGACAGCACACGTGACAATAGGAACATCACGTGGACATTCTGAAAGAGAAAAATATCTAATCAAATGGAGAACAGATAAGGCGGTATGGATTAAGTCATAACACGAATACAACAAACACAATAATTCCTCCCGATGCCATCATATTCAATACTTATGCCAACACAGCCGACAAGACCAGACAATATTGTCCTCCAGAACAGTTTGGTATACACAACAACACCATATGCAGGTAATTATTTTAGACCAGTTTCTCATCATGTCAAATTGCAGTGCAATGAACAGCTTGAACTATGAATACATTAACAACAACGCATCAGTGATGACAAAAGACAGACACCATTTACTTTATTTACTGATTTGTTTAAATTGCCTTATTAAGGAGATAAGTTTTTGTGTGGATATATTATTGCAAGTCCAATTTTGGGGCGTTTTGCTATGATTTAATTTTGCGAATTATGAATTTGCGGATCAAGAGCATGGAAGTAATTTAGCAAATTTGCATCAAAGAAAGAAAAGGAGGAAGTTATCAACATGGGCATCGAGGTACAGAACAAGCCTGAGCAAGCTGTTATTAACGATACAAAAATTAGTTGTGTTTGCTTGAGGTCATGTTATGACACCATATTGCTAAGTGTTGCGTGGATTTAATTTTGAGAATTTAGGAAAAATTCGCAAAATTCACAAAAAATAATCCACGTAAAAAAAATCCCCGTAAGGTATGTGTCAGATGATACGACCAAAACAGAGCATGTTCTTTCTACACTGCCGTCGAGGTAACAACTAACAATTAACAATTTTTATTGTGATAACTTAATAAGAAGATGTTTGAAAGAATTTTCGGATATCCTATAAAAGCACTCAAATATGTATCCGTGAGAAACCCTATGGGTATCAGAATTTAAGTGTAACTAATTTTTAACGAAGCATAAAGGAGAAAGTACAAAAATATGACTTCGAAAGCACTATCATCTGACTTCCAACCCCCTATCAAAAGCTTCATGTAACCTTTTCGAACACTTTGCATGCGTAATACATGTATATCAGTACTTATTGCAAGTGAGGTATGCACTTTCACTTGAGCATGTTTATGTTTTGTATTGGCGAATCTATAGACATGTATCACCAAGACAATAAAGAATGACATCCAAACCATGCCATCCTCTCAGCTACGAAGAACTGTCGCTAGAAAGTCGAGGCAAAATAATTGTCTCATACAATACGAAATTCTTCAGGATTATCAATGAAATGTTAATATCAATGAGTGCATATAAATGTATCCACTATGAAAGTAGTATCTGCTAAAGTAACAGAATTGCAGAAGAAACAGATAAGAATAAGTTTGAGCAAAAAGGTTTTGTAAGGCAAACGTTTATGAGAAGCTGATCCTCAAAACCCTGGAATCTCAAAGAAAATCTAAAAAAAATCCTTCAAATCCAGAAAATCGATCAAAACCGCAAGCACAAACATCGTTCGAAATAAGCAGCAGAACTAGACTGGAAACAGCTTCCTTTAAGAAAAAGATCACTGTGTAGTCTATGGAAATTTGGATTACTTAAAAAATTTGACAGTGTGACACTGAACAAATTGTTCTGATCTGAGCAAGATCCTACTGCACTCTTTTTTCTATAAACATAACGCTTATAAGCATACCGAAGCTGGGAACCTTGAAAAAATTAAGCATAATGCTTAACATATGTCAAGCCTTAGAAAATGTGACTAGGATTCTTTGAGCCTCCTAAACTACGTCTAGCATATTTCCAAGCCTTAGGGAATATTCTCAAAACTGGGCAGGTAAATGGACAATGGACTCAAAGTCGGAGTAACAGTGTGGAACATCAGAATTTACAAATACTCCATAATATGCTGTTCGAAAATGTAATGTTCCAAAGTTTGACGTTAGAAACGCTGGCCATCCAAATCGGTGCAGTAACGTCCTACAAAGCATATTTTGAGGCTCAAATCCGAAAAAACCTAAGCATATTGAGCTTCAGTAAAATTTACCCAATGTATATTAACAAAAAGAGTGTACGCTGATTGCAAGGACATGAAACAGAAGCACTGTCCTAGTAGTGAGGTTTCTAAAACCTATACGAATAAATTTGACATCTCATACGAATATCCTACAGAAGATGGTGCATCATTAGCCACTCTTAACTTGAAACATAATCCTGGAGCTTCAAAGGAACAAAACGTGCAATATATCACAAATATGTTTCCAAACATCAAAGCAAAAGGTCTTACCGTTACACTGTCCCTTATTTTTTACAGTCATCTTGTCACCAGAATTGCAGTTTGCAACATCAAAGGCACATCTGTTTGGATATGTTGTACCGTCAGAGCCACACACAGGATCATAATTATATCCACAAACCTTTCGACAGCGGCGAGCTACATCCATGTCTAAAGTAAATTCGAACAAAGTCCAAACGGTGAGACCTGCAGAAAATCGAAGCACCAAAATAAATGCAAACACAACGCAAAGCTTGCAATTGCGTTCGAGCCTCAAACAAAGTTAGAAAATCAGACCTGTTTTATTAGAACATACTCTTCCGAAAATTCTCTTAAACTTAGAATAGCTCTAATTTTCTAACATTGTTTAAGGCTCGACAATGATTGGTTCCCGTCAAGAGACATCTTTTAACGCAGACTTTTCTTGACACCTGTATCTACTTCTATACTTTGAGAGATAGCAAGACAGTCAGATCCAAAATCAGTAGCTATAAGGAGTTTTTCTAGGTCTTGAAACGCAAGATCATATCATGGAGTGGATGATTAGAGTTCGTTAGAAACCAGTAGCCTTTGGTTTTACCATTTTCCACTCCTCATAACCTTGTGGAGTGAACGCAAAATGATGGCAGAATATTAAAGCAGCAATACAGCGATTATACAGATATTCACACACCTGCACACATTCCCTTTCTTACGATCGTCAACGTGCCACGTCGTTTACAGTTCTCCGCTTCAAATACACAATCGTTAGCATACGTGTTCCCATCAGAAGCACAGACAGGGGCGTAAAGCAAGTAGCAAGCTCGTCTACACTTCTCCTCCAGATCATTAGCATCTGCAAAAAAAAGAGCATTTCCCAATAACGTGCTACATATCAGGTGATTTCTGCGTTGACAGCAAAGACCTACATCTGCAGCTCAGTCACTTCTCATTTTATCAAATAAGTAGCCAATATGATAAAAATGTTGCAAATGGTTACTAATTATAAATTAGCCCTTGAAAGGTAAGCCCACAAGTGTAAACCCACCCTTACTAATTTATTTGCAATCTTGATAAAGTTGAGAGGCCAAAAGGCGAGCAAAGGATCACTAGATATACACCATGTTCGTTCCAAGCATGCTATCCCACTGAAGATGGTAAAAGCGATCCAAAAAAGTACTGTAAGGGAGCGGCAGCATTGCTAAAAACTGATGTGTATGCTTGGCTCGGTAACGACACAACGCCCAATATCTGGGTAAATTGTCTTGCAAACCAATTGTGCTGCAGATCCATATTATCCGTCTAAGTTAACAACATATGCAAAATGCAAAATGCAAAATAATTTCGACCATGGTGAGATCCTATGACAATGTGACAGAACGTGGAAGCTGTGAAATGCAGCATCGAATAACAGATCCAAGCGAAAACTTGTGTTATCAAAGCATTATCTCCTCACTGGATAGCACACACTACACAGAGCTTTATAACTTGATATCTGCTGCTGATTTCTCACATCATGTGAGTCCACATCTGCGATCCAGCTGAAGTAACCATATTTATTCTGCAGCTATTGACAGGATTACTGCATCTAAAACAAGTCGTAGCCTTTGTTACCACCTTCCAACAGGCCACGATCACACGATAAAGGCATAAAATACAGCTTTACTAAACATGAGTACTGTCTTCGGTATCAAAAACGTAAAGCCTAACAAAACCCTTACCCAAACAACGTGCATGCAGTCATGGGTCAAATACACCACAGACAATGAATCAGTCTGCAGAAAAGTATTTTGCCCGTTTTGCACAGATAAGCTTTGCTTAGCTTGCCCAAAACTCAAGCATTTAAAGAAAAGGAACAAAAATACAGGACAATTTAACAATCACACGACTACTTTATTGTATGAAAATTTTGCGGCATGAACATTTTGCGGTTTCGCGGTTGAGTTAAAAAAAAAACGCGAAATTAAATTGCCACGAAAAATTGTATTTAGGGTCAACCGCGAAGTTAAAATGCACCAAAAATCCGGGTTTTTAGCAAAACAACGTAAATTGAAATGTAAAGTTCGGGTTCTACGCCATTTTGGAACAGGCAAGTTATATCTGTTTTCATTTTTACTTAGACTGAAAAATTGATCCGCGAAATTAAAATGCTTCTAAACTTGCAATTTTGCATGAACCGCGAAATTAAAGTGCCGCGAAATCCAATTTTGACTAAAAAGACCGCGAAAGTAAAATGATAGCGAAATTTTCATGAAATTAAAGTATTTATCAAAACTAGACCGTAAGGCCTATTTTCTTTTCCACTAGGAGTAGGATCTCCGAGGTGAATTTGTGTCGTGCCCCATTGCAGGGTAATGGTGAATTTGTGTCATGCCCCATCGCAAGGACATGGTGAGGAACATTAAAGCAAAAGTGGAAGACTTTCACACAATATCCTCCAAGCTGATCTGGTCAGGCTCTGTATTAGGGAAAGCATGAAATTCATCAGTTTGGAACCCATATTAAGATTTGGCCCCTTATCCAAAGGTCCAAAGTAATTGAAGTAAAATGCGTATGGGCGTGGCAAGTGGTAGGCGCGAAGTACCGACAGTTAAAAATAAGAGGCCTAACACAAACAGAAGCGACAGAATGGTCAACATGAATTGGAGTAGATCAGCAATAAGCAAGAAGATATGATGTTGAGGCGTTTACATATAATACAGAGCAGCCACCTTTAACAGAAGAAACTTTCGCTGGAATTAATTTTCGCGGTCAAAGGTTTTGGAAATTTATTTTCATTTCTCCCAGCTGAACACTTTTCATTCGGAAGTTATTTCCCCATCAAAATAACATTTTAGCATGATGTACTTCTTAATGCAATAGATACTCAATCTTAGTTTAAAGGTAATCGATGGAGAAAGCATTAGTTTAAAGATGTTTGAAATTTACTATTATTTGTGGAATTTCGTTTTGCAGTTCAATGGTGGATAACTTTCCCGTGAGTTAATTTTCGCGGTTGACCAATTTTAGAGGTAAAAAGGAATTTAATTGTACAAATTTGCCAAAAAACCGCGAAATTCGCAAAATTTTCTTCCGCGAAAATTTCTTCAGTTAACCCTTTGAGCCCGAAAGACGCACATGTGCGTTCTGAATATAGGGTCACCTTTGGCGCGTCATAGAGGCTCACCTGTTGAAAATGAAAGGTCGAAATTGAGGGCTTTTTTGAAGAACAGACAATTACGCATCGATTGGCACCAAGTTTGCTGCTCTACGTACTGTGGTTCAGAAGTTATGGCAGTTCAAACTTGGGAAAAACGACAAAAAAAAGCAGGTCATTTTTTCAGACATTGCGGAGTCTAAGGGTTAAGGTGTGTATAATCTTCCCGTCAAATACAGGGTCCAGCAATAACGTTCTGCAGAGAACCAATGGTTAGTGATGGTTTTAAATTATTATAACATTAGACTCCACAGTGCCTGAAAAAATCTGATACTAGTCCTGAACCATAGCAGCTAGAGTATCAAACTTGGCGCCAATCGATGTAGAATTGCCTGTTCTATAAAAAAGGCAATTTTGACATCTCAAATTCAACAGGTGGCGTTCTATGGCGCGCCAAAGGTGACCCTATGCCCTACTCCAGAAAGCTCAAGTGCGTCTTTTGGGTTCTAAGGGTTAAAAGCTGCTGGGCTGGATCACTGCCTTTCTTCCATGCGTTCACTTGCTCAGCCAGTTCATGTGCAGATCACAAGCCAGTTTGCGCAG
>JAOBRC010615896.1:0-10863 GCA_027575255.1 Scolionema suvaense
CTGTTTCAAGGTGTTTCATAACGTTTCACAGCAATTAAAAGTCAAACAGTGGGTTTTCGCATGGAGGGTCACATATTTGTGAAGTCTGAAATGCCTTACAGTGAATGCTCTATGTAATTGTAATAGGATGCACAACAAAAACGTGGCTATTAGGCCAGGTCGAAAACTCTGAAATGTAAGGAGTGCAGCCCTGTAAATTAACGGAAAATTGCGTCAGCATTTTTTTGCCGACGTTGATCAAGAATGTGTCGGCACCACGTCGGCAAAATGACGAAAGTTTCCTTGAAGCATGCTATTGCAGTTTTCCGCATTCCACCCCAACAGATGCAAGTTGTCTTTCTTTTGTGAGGCTTAGTTAATGCAATGAAGTTAATGCTCATGCTTCAAAGAACCTGTGCATAAACTTTTCTTTATTACCACTACGCTCGCTTCACAATTTCTTCCATTCTGCTGAAGGACGTATTATGTCGTGAACTCCAAACACGACTCCACGATGCAGACTAATGTGCTCTTCCTCATATAACTTGTGCAGAATGAAAGATTTAGTGTGACACTGTTTTGTTTTTGTTCTGCAAATTTTAGAAATTTCAGTTTACTGGACATGGACACCATTCTGATTTTACAAAAAGAAAAGTATCCACAAACTTTTACTCCTCCTCCTAGCGTCTTAGCCATCTTTCTCACATCCATTGCAACTTTAACCACCATTTTGATTCTGTAGTTTCTGCGATTCTGATTGGCCAAGAAGTGCGGACTTCCAAGAATGGGGCACTTTCCTACGCAACAGCAACCACTCGTCAGCTGCTGGCTTGTAGAAGTGCGAGTGAATTCAAAACTGAGTGGTATGAGTTTTCTTATCTGGGTTAACTGCCGTCGGCTAATATTTGCCATCGTAAACCGGATTTGCGTCGGCAAATGCGTCGGCAAATGCGTCGGCAAAGCTGAATGCCGACGCTAATTTACAGGGCTGGTAATGGGTATATATTCCAAATCAAAGTTAGTGCTATGTACGCATTCCCTGATCAAACCTGACTCGCAAGGCGATCTTTTTGGCTTAAACGATCAGACTGTAGATTACAACTGTGGTAGTCAACCATAGCTCAGTGATTGAATGACTCCTATTTTATGATGGTATATTAATAGTGAGACTCAAAGCAC
Source organism: Scolionema suvaense (assembly GCA_027575255.1). Classification (NCBI taxonomy): domain Eukaryota; kingdom Metazoa; phylum Cnidaria; class Hydrozoa; order Limnomedusae; family Olindiidae; genus Scolionema; species Scolionema suvaense. The sequence goes on from JAOBRC010615896.1 coordinate 1,159, forward strand.
GCAAAGGTGGTGGTAAACGTCGATGGCACACTGATGATTTCTATATGTGTGGGCTTCTCCCTGAGACATGTGGGATCGCGGGCGTGCTTTCTGGCACGAAGGCAAACTGTCAGTTTGAGCACTATTCTCTGTCAGTTATCACGCAGGCAGATTTGCCATGCAATAGAAATAAATTCATTCTCTCGTCGTGCGGGTAGAAATTTTAGTTCTTAATAGAGTAAATCTCAGATTTCCAGCTCCACAGATGTATGAAGTAAGCACATTGATTGAAGAGGGCTCACTTAAGGCATGTAGAATTAATGCAAGAATTAAAGAAGACCAACTCGCTCCCTGATGACTTGCACTGCGTAGTGGGTCTTTCGGAAGGCTAACTCGTCGATGCAGTATAACAGTTACCATCGATCTTCTGTGAATCGCATCTGAAAATCTTTCATCAAAAACCATGAACCATTAATGTCTTTCATGATGGTGCCAGTGTGACGGTTATGATGGAGGAGCTACACAAAAGAAGACCACTAGAATTGCATGCCTGGTTTGTGGTTCCAGATCATAGAGCATCCCCCTTGCTACAAGGAAAATTGGTTGTGCTGGCACTATCAACCCTAGCACTTGTTACGTGCGCGATATATAACACAGGCATAAGGATACTCCAGGAGAAGCCTGTATGTGCATATTATTCTGCCAGAATTAATTAATTTCCGAGTTTTTGTTTCTGAGTTTTTGACCTACTCGGAAATAAGAACTCGGAAATGAAAACTCGGAAATTGAAAACAAGTCTTTTAAATCAACTTCCAAACCTCTATGCTTACACTGAAGCCCTAACATCTGTGTATTGAATTCTTTCATCAGACATGTTTCTTTTTCATGGCCTCTGTCCATACGAACTCCAGTGCTTAGATTTTAGAATTGTAAGTACATTATCTTGACTGGCAAATTTTATCCTGTTGTATTGTGTGCTTAGATTGTGTCGTCATATGCCGACAAATATTGCATAGGGTGCCTTGTTCCACAAATTCGTAGAATATTTCCGCTTGGTATATGCTTAATTGATATCCCATTACTTCATGCACATATATTGGAAATGCCAAACGTTGCAAACCGAAAAATCAGAAACGTCAGAAATCTTGGAAACCTTGGAATAATTTTTTATGATTTTGAAAGCCAGACATCTTGCCTTATAATCTCGATTCAGTTTTGTTACAGGAACAGGCAAGGCATTAGTATTTGCTTGCTACCTTTGTATATATGGCATTTCTGAAGTTTTCGAGTTGTCGTCCTTGCCAGTTTTAGTGGTGAACTCCTTTTTTGCCAAAAAGCTTGAATATTGAATATTATGTTAATTAGATTGAAAACGTTGAATATTATGTAGATCGATTGTAGTATTATAGTAGTATTGTATTTTGTAGATTGATTGAGTCATAAAAATATGTGATTGAGTTATGAAAGTATTTCACGTATGTTCTGGTTGTTTTTACGTTTAATAGTAATAATTTCACTCAAAATATTAACATTCATTTTTCCATGCATATCGAATACTATCATCCCATTAACAATAGTACTGTTGAGACATGTGTAATTGAACCCCTGCACACATTTAAGAACCTTTCCTTCTCTGTCAACGGGAATGTTTAGGGAGAGACCTAGTGCAGTGTGAAACTATGGTATGGTAAATTGATAGGCTAATGGGCATATAGGGTTTGTTGTGCACTTATCATTTTTCTTATTTTAGAATTAAAGAAGGAACTCATAGATGCTCCTGATAAGTTTGGCTACTCTCCTCTGATGTTGGCAGGTATGTTGTATTATGCTTGAAAAGTTGACCTCTGTAGATTTTATATTTCCCTTATTCGATTGCCACGATATAGGTACCTTCCACAGCCTAAAGTGCCCACAGCTAGTCCAGAATCGGTGTAATGTGCCTATGTACCCCTGCAAAATAACTCTACAAAATTAGCTTAGTTTGATGCCATTAAACACAACAGCGACAGGCGCTCTTGTATCCAGTTACTTTTTAATAATGTTGGGTAAGAATTTTTACTTTCCCACTATAAATTCCGGTCCTTATACTATTAGATGCATGATACTACAAGGCCCTCCATGCCGGCCAGCCACACGGTATAGCAGTTGCTTTCCTGAGCGTTGCTGTGGTGCAGTGCTTGGGAAGTTCTAGTGGAATGACAGACTTTTTGTTCGCCTTAGGCAACTTGAAACATTGTATCTGTTTTGAGGATTTTCAGTCTCCTTATATGTTGTAACTTCCTCATTGTATGATTTCAATTCTTTAAATTCAGATGATGAATAACAGTGCACGAACAGTAGTCTGTCAATTTTCCGCAGGTAAAACTGCTGAGAAAAATTGCTATATGTGTAAAACTTATCCCTGCACTACGTCACATATCCTCGGGCTTGCAAAGTTGCTCTGGAACAAGGTCAGTTCAGAAATGTCTTTACTGGGAGTTACTATCTTTTTTCATTACAACTAAACCTTAAACAAAGCCCGATTCCAATGGTATTGACTATTTAAAGGAAGGTGCTGTACTGGCCAAGTCTAAAACGACAAAGCGTAGGCATGACAGCCTGCTGACGTATACTGACGACTGGAAGGTACTAGTGGATTTGGATGGATTCTTGAACTGACATGTCCATGAGAAGAAAACATGTATGCTTGGCACCTGGTCAAAGTTGAAAAGTATGCCTGCTTGTGTGCTCAGATCAGGAGGAATGGATGGAAGGCTGATTTCTTTGCTATTGAGGTTGGGGCCTGCGGTTATTGTGCTTCTCAGGCAAAGCAGTCTGCTCAGTTTGAAGTCTCTGAGCTCTGTATCACTGAAAACCTCCTTTGAGATCTGGCTATCGTGGGATTGTCTTGTGTGGTATCAAGACTCATTTCACGATCCCTCAGAAAGTGACAAGTCCTGCCCACATCACACAGTAAGCAGAGGAAGTCACGGCTTGCAAAGAAATGACTTTCACCAGAGTGACATGGACTTAGCAAGGCAACGATGCGGGTTTGTTAAAAAGGTAATACCTGTCACCTTAACGCAGTCCTGGAGTGTCTCTGTATGTTGAAAAGATTTTGGCAAAACCTCCATTCGGAGCGTCAGATTTTAGCACCTCGTATTTCTGCCTTTCTGCGGATCATGTCAGTCCTTGAGTCTTTAACGACTGCCATTGATCCTTCCCATTTTAATAAATTCCTGGGAAATGCTATCAGAAGCTGTGGCCATTTCGCTTAGCTGCAGAAACCCTTGTCACCTTGACAACAAACAAACTGCTGCAAAAACCCTGGCTATGTTTTGAATGAGTTCTGTTCCTATTCCCCAAGTGCTTGTTATAAAATCCTTTTCGGATTTCAGACTGTAATAATGATCTGTAATGGTTACTCTCAATAGTGCCATGGGAGTAGACGTCGTTTATCATTCCTGTACCGAAGGCACGCTCTCTCCAAGAGTCTCTCAATGTGTTTTTCCGACCCAATCCACTGCAGGTAGAAAAGGTTTGTTGCAGTGAACCAGGTAATCAGAGTCTGATGGTGTTGTCACATTGAACCAAAAGTACAGGTTAATTGCCACTGTCCACCACAGTGGCTCTCTCTCTCTGGCGGACACTACTCAGCGTACTTGCGTCTTGTGCACTATAATTGTTGCCTCCATTGCAATGATAGATCTGTAACCCGTGTCAAAAATCCTCGCATCGACAGTTCTGGTGCTTACCTGTTCTTTTATGAACAGTGCCAGTAAAACATTGCCATGTTACTGTGCTTCCACTACCATCTGCTTCTGGTGGTAGTTGGCTACTACTGCTTGGCGCACCTGTATACGCCCTTACATTGGCACCCAGGATTTTCAGTTTAGCGGCGAAATCCTGATACAGACACTGAACTGATGAAGGTCTGCAGTGTTTTAGAGCTGTTAGGTCTGCCTCTGCTTCTTACATTGGCTCTGTGATTAGGAGTGTAGGTATTGTGACCTGATTTGGTCCCGGCAAAAGGGCGAAGATGAGTCGATTGACCACCTCATAGGAGCGCCTACTCCTAGAACTAATTAGAGACTTTTCAGTTGAGTTTACCAACGTGACTACCTCAGGGTTGCTACTCTATAACCTCATTTCTCCCCATACTCTTCAATTAGTTTTGGTATAAGAACTGCGTCTATTTTGAGGGGGGTTAGGGTATTGGCCTTTCTTGAAGTATGTATAACTTTCATTGAGTCCTTTTGCATGTTGGTCATAATCTGACACACCAGCATACTCTCATTTGTTCATGGATTTGCCAAAATTTTTGTTCTTATACATATTTTTCTTGTCATCTGAGTCCATCTGCGCCTCTGCTATAATTAGAATCTGTTCCTTTTGAAAATATTGTAGAATACCAATCAATCAAAGATGGAAATGTCACACACATTTGCTTCAAATATATTTATTTTAATTTACAGTGTGCATGTATAATCAAGGAATGCCTTTATTTGAGGCAATTGTATATGGTCAGGATTTATCAGTTTGTAATCTCAGACAAATAGTTTGTTTCCACATGCATGTATCTTTTCTATCTAGAACCAGCATTTTTAGGTCGTTTCATCATTAAAACCCTATCTCAGGTGGGCTTTTTTGAAGTAATGAGAAACAGGGGGCTGGGCTTTTTGGCCCCCAGTCGTAATTTCTATTCTAGAGTACCTATGAAGCTAAAACTTGGTAGTGAGTTCTGTTTATTCTAAAAGACTCCAAAAAATTAGGCAAAATAACTTCTCTCCTCAGACTCCTTGAGATGTAACGTCCTGAGTTACCACATGTAAAACAGCCCATGTTTGGCTCGACTTTGCCCAAAATCACGTTTTGCCCGTAAAATCACAAAACTTGGGTCAAATTTGCTGAAATTTCTTTTATTGGATTTGTTTTATACTTTTGCTATGTATTTTTGGCATTAAAACAACAGTCCACGAATTTGATTAATGTTCATTTTTTCGAATGTTAAATTTTGGGGGATTTTTCTGAAAATTGGCCTTAATCACCTTGACCTGTCGACCAAAACTTTTTCAAACTTGGTCAGAATACATATCGATAAATTGTTCGGGAGGGTACTGTTAAGCTTTGTTACCAAAATGTTGCCCAAAAAAGTTATTTTAGGATATCTGACGCCCCACCCCCCTTCCCGGAGATAGGGTTAAAGGAAAACTCCGACCCCAAAACAAGTTGCGCTCGACTGATAAACATGGTCATGCAAATTCCAACTATCAACTCCAAACTTAATTCTCTTGTCCGTGTGACGAGAAATAGCTTTTTACAAATATTTCATAAGAAGCCCAACAAGACGCCCACCGGCTACCGTGCAACAAGCTGCATGATGAGCAGCTAAGATTCCCGGTATGCGGGTCACGCGCTTCCATGACAACCAGTTAATCTATTGATATCAAGCACAAAAGATCCATTGAAGTTCACATGGCGCGTCCATGATGGCAATTTGAACTGTGGCCGGAAACAGCGAGAAGTAGCAGGTTATGGCTGCCGAAGATCAGGCTGGCTGGCTGAGAGTGAAAGGATAACCTTTCAGATTTCATTCAGACGGGTGTGTGTTATATGAGATAGAACTCAGCATTGGTCACAGAATCGCTGTTATATTCGACCTAGGGTCACTTAGTTTTGGGTCAGAGTTTTCCTTTAAGTCTTCGATAACTGCTTCTAGAGGCATTACCTCCGGTTCTTCCAGAGGATGGTCGTATAAGGCCGAAAATAAGATATTATCTGTTTCCTATAGCCCGGGTCTTAAAAATTTAAGTCATGCAGGAGGCCGGCAGATGTTTTTTTTTTCGTCCCTTACGGTGAACTCGTCAGTAAACAGGATCTTGTTTGGGTTCAGGGTGCTTGAAGTAACATCATTTATAGCAGGGGGACGTGGAAGCATGAACCCCAAGCACTGCCTCTTGCTGCAATGCTGCGGAACACCGCTCTTGCAAGTTTAACTTTAGCTGAAAATAAAAATTATTTCAAGCTACATCAAATCATATAGCTGGACTGACACACTATGTCAGAACATCTAACGCTTACGGTGCAGCGTTAAGATGATACCATTTCACGCATACGCTTTGGACTGGTAAATTATTTCAGAAAATCTATCGCTAACGGTGTAGCATTAAGATGATATCATTTGATGCATGCGCTAAACTCTTTGACTGCAGTGTTTGCAAGACGGTGCGCAGAATTTATGTGAATGAATGCAAACACCGCCAAGGTGCTATCAACCTATATTCTCAAGCAGAAATTAACCGAAGTCACTCTGAGACGTGCGACGAGTGACAAGCAAATTTTTTTTCACTCATCAGTGTGACCTGTTCGATGAGTGAAAGTGTGTCTAGACAGGGCTATTCTCTTGTCTAAATTTAATCATCAGTGTGACCGAGCAAATTCAGTGGAAATGGGTTTGCTTGTGCGAATCTCGCTTTAAAATTGCAGCCAATTTTCAACGAAACTTCATTCTTTTATGGAGAATAATGCAAGTCATGCAATATGGGAATTTGATTTCGCCCGTCGTTTGGACATGCGATTTCAGACAAGCGACGTGCGAAATTTTGCGGTTAAATTTCGTACATATTGCAGGGTCACACTGACGTGAGATGCAAATTTCGCTCGTCACTCATCGCTTGTCTCAGTGTGTCATCGGCTATTGAATCTGCGAGATTTTATCTGACAAGATATACTGTGTTAATCAGAGCACGCAACTTTCGAACGAAAACACAAACAATGCAGCTGTTTCATAATTTGCAGCAGCGAGCAATGTTTACATGCTCCCAATGAGGGAAGCAGTAATGACTTGTCTTGGTACAATTGATGAGTATGTTGAGTGTGTGATAAGATTTCAACTAGTTTCTGGTGATGTGCAGCACAAAGGCAGGTGGACATATGACACAAGAACAAATTTTTTGGATTTGCTGTGGTAAAGGAACCTGCTTGCGACCGGGTAGTTGGAAAAAAATCTCTGGGGGCGCAACCGGAATTTTTTTTTTGGCCTAAGTTTCTGAGTCTGTACCTATTCAACAGTTGGCCCATTCTGGAAATTTGACGCTCAAACGAAAATAAAAAATTTCTAAAAACTGTACCATGCTGCAACTTTTGTGTTTTTGGTTTGTCATCTGCTTTACAGTCCTCGGAATTCACGAAAACAAGCGACGGCAAAGAATTGCCGTCGGCTGTATCACTGACGACGGCAATCGACGGCATTTTTTGCAGAGGTCTAGGATTAGAAAATTATAACATTCTGAGCAAGGGTCCTGCAGGAGCTGTTTCTGGTCAGACAGAACTAGCACTTACCGTAACCAAGAATGAAGACTTGCAGTAGCGAAGGTTAAACAAAGAAGGCCACTGACCATAAAATTCCACATCCTTTGAATTATCCATGAATTGTTCTGCTGGATGAAAAATAATCCCTTCTTCCACTTCAGCTTGAGTGACCATCGACAACATTAACAAGCCACCTCTTGCTAGCGAAGAAAGCTGCAGTGGGCGATGGGAAAAAAATGAGTGACACAGGCACCTAAGAGAAATGCATACTGCATATGGCCTAGAAGACACTTGGTTCTGGCTGGTAATTTATCATACTGCTGCACAGGGTCAGATGCTCGGTTGTTCACAGACAGCAAGCTGTACCACGGGTGTTACAAAGTATTGACGGCAATTTTTTGCCGCCGCGAAACTGACTCACGGCGGCAATAACGACGGCATTGCCGAATGCCGTCATGAATTCCGAGGGCTGGCTTTATCAATCCTATTATATTGTTGAAAATTTGTTTTAATGAGGTTTTCTTTGCATCATGTTCTCAAAATTCTGATCTATAGATTGCTTTACATAATTTTTTTGTTCTCGTGTGAAGCTCACCTAGGTTATCGGGAAATGGCAGAGATACTGATAAAGCACAACGCTGATGTCTTCTTTCAAAACTCCAGTGGGAAAAATGCGCTGATGATGGCTTGTTATTCTGGTGAGTATCACTATCGGTACTTTATTTCCAGGGTGCATTCGAAGTCCAATGGTGTGGTGGTAGAAAGTTTAGTATTGTATCTCTTTAAGCACTCATGCAAAAAAATTTGATGGTCTAACTTGGTTTCCTCTCTTCTGCTACAAGGTGAATTTTGGTATGATAATAGCGCAATTTTTATCAGCAAGAGCTGCAGTCTTCAGATAGGCTTGTGTGCTGCATACATTCCAGTAAACGAGATCTGCAATCTATGAAAATTCAGTAGAAATTGCTACTGCTGCTACTAGCATATGCATCTGAAATGTTGGTTAGATACTAGATGTTTGGTAACAGTCTAGGAGGGGATTATTAATTAATAAGTTTGCTTTAACTCTGCTCTTTTGTGGGTTCAGGTCATCTGGAAATTGTGAAACTGTTACGTAAGCATGGAGCCAGATGGGAAAGCTTGGACAACAATGGCGCTGGACCTTTACATTATGCTGTGGATGGAGCGAGCGCAGAACTTGTACAATGGGCTCTTAATGATGGATGCAAGGTAGACGGAATGTTTTTGCCTTATTCCTGCTGTGGTATTTCCAGTATATTGAACCTGCATTTAAGACAAAGAGGAAGTAGTTAAATTGTTTGTATGAGAGTTGTTTGGTCATTAGTTTGATAACCCCAAATGTATCACATTATCAAACAAAAAAATTGATATTCAAGGCCTCTGCCCATATTCTTTTTGATTTCTGTCTATGAGCTGTTATCAGTGTGTTCTTTATCGATGACGTTTGCTTGAAACTGTTACTGTGCTGTTAAATACTATGTGCAAAATGTTTCTCTGTAATTGTTACCTTGTTGTAGGCTAAAGTATAATGCTGCTTGTTGCTTATTTTCTATGATTTGCATACAGTAGATGCTTTATTCATGTCACATTTATAGAATTGCCTTGCTGGTTAAATGCTTTTGTCATTGCTTTTATGTGGAAGTTTCTCTGAAATTTCTGACAAGTCTGGTAAGATTTACATCCATCATAAGTGCAAAATGTGGTGCCAAAATTTCATACCAGTTTTTAAAAGGTCTTTTCCTGCGTAAAAGTGTCACTATGTGCCACTGACAGCCCATACAGTTTCCTACATTAACTGTTGTGTTAAAATGCCTCTTACCAGCTGCAAGCTTCCCATTAGTTGCAGATAGTGACTGTCAGAGTAAAAAAATAAAAATAACTGATTCGAAATTCGTAAAAAAAGTTGCGGTTAGTTTGTGACTTCCATCACTTTTTTGCATCTGGCAAATGGCAAGAATTAATACATACATATTTTTTCGGTTGTAAAATCCCTTTTTTTCGTTTGTTTGTTTGTTTTTATTTCGACATGTTCCGTTGTGTTTTGTCCTTGTTGTTTTTGTTGTTTCTGTTGAATTTGTTTGTTTGTGTGTGTGTACCTGTGAGTGTTTGAATATGTTCTGTTGGCGAGTGTTTGTACTTTTTGACTACAGTATCGATAGATCGTATGGATTGGGCTGAGTGTTTGGCACCCGTAAAACATGTTTAAGGTCACATCCTGAGTCTCGAGTTCTGGCGTTGTGACAGTCATTGCACCCTGCTTAAGAAATACTTTAAAGCAAAAATTTTTGCAGACAAAATTTTCGCGAATTGATATCTCCAAAAGTGTGCTTTTCGATGAAGAAATTTTAGTGAATCAAGCATTTTGTACGAGTTTCAGAGAAAAGATTTTCAGTTATTCAAATTATTAGTTTTTCA
>JAOBRC010616007.1:0-10861 GCA_027575255.1 Scolionema suvaense
CCCACCCCCCCCCCCCCCCCCCCCCCCAAATACCTTATATAGGGATACTAGACGATCAAATTACTAGTTTTGGCGGCAAAACTAGACAGCAGAAAAATATCTAACAAGATTTTTTATTAAAATTTTGACTGCTTGACTGTTTTCCTGAGTCGACAAGTAAGACGTGAGAATAAACACTGACGACTATTTCATGATTTCTTGATCATTAACTCATTTTTAGCAAACCAAATGCCTTCCATACAACATAAACCAGTGGAATTGGGTACGTCACATCGCTCCACAATTCACATTATGATAAAAGAAAATTTTGCTTTCTTGAACGGGTGCAGCGAAATCCTCAAAATAACTATCTCACATGCTATCGTTCATGTAAAATGCCAATTTCACTAATTCAAGACCAAAATATTCCACAGTAACGCTCTGAAGATATTATAAAACAATATACCACCCTAAAACTACGAAAATAAAAAGTTTTCAAACAATAGCTACCCAAATGAATGAAAAAACATTAGGAACGAACGAAATTAGAGTACTTACAAAAAACATGCCGAAAAAAGTGGTTCATTACATCGATTAACCAATATTATGTGAGAACTTCAAACTTCATTATAACAAAAGTCCGAATTGCAAACCAAACAAGTCAAAGAATTAGTGGACACCCGCATACTTAACTGAGATTTCGGTCAAAGAAAAAAATAAGATATAGGCCATCAGATTGACACCAAAAAATGACAAGAATCGATGAAATGTTCTTGAAATATTTTGAAAAACCCTGCAAATAGCTATTGTCGACATAAACTGCCACCTGCACACTGACCAACATATATAAGCCATGGGTCACAACAAGTTATGTTCTAGTAAAACACCTGAAAATAGCCAGTTTGACGTAAATTACCACCCACAAGCCTACAGAGATTTTCCCAAGCCATGGCACATCGTTTACAACATACGAAGAGGTGAAGAATCAAAACAAAAACAATAAATGGATGATCCGTTTATGGTATATTTTACAAAAACCTTGAAAATCGCCAACTTTGGACATAAATTGCCTCCTACAAGCCTACGGATATTTTCCAATAGCACATGATTCATGCACACAGTTGCCCCTATAATTCACACCAAAAAAGAAAAAAATCAGATGAACCGATTTGGACATCTTTGGAAAAAAAAACTCAAAATCGCCACTTTTGGACCTAACTTGCCATCCTCAAGTCAAAGGAGGTTTCCAGGAAACATGGCACATGATTCGTGACATGCGTAGAGTTGCTACTATTATTCATACCAAAAATGACAAAACCGGATGAACTATTTTTGACATATTTGGAAAATCCCTGATAATCACCATTTTCGGAGACAACTTGCTACCCATAAGACAAACGAGAACTTCCTCGCACATGGCACATGGTTCATAACATGCGTAGAGTTGCCTCTAATTTTCAAACAAAAAATGACAAAAATCGGAAGAACTGTTTTTGGCACGTTTGGAAAAAACCATGAAAACCGTCATTCTTCGATGTACATTAAGAACGAAAACTTCCGCATTTTAAATTTTCGGACAAAAAAGTTTCGGCAACAAAATCAAGTCGTTTCGGATAAAAATTTCGGCGGTTTTTCACCAATTGTTGGTACTTTAATAATTAACATAAACACTGCAAAACGCCACTCCAAGGAAGCCGTTTCCTAAAACTGGGACTGGACTTTCTCGTGTTCACGGCAGTGACATGGGTTTCCTTAGGAAATTTTGATTTTCATCAGAAGTTCGAAACTTCTGCTGGAGGAATGTGACTACAGTCTATGTTTTTACTGTGAAGTGCAAATAGGGCTTGGGACAATTTTCCCTTATTTTCTAAATTCTGCAGATTTTAGGTCATTTTCAAATTCGGCAGATTAAAATTTTTCGAAGTTAATGTATATAAATTGCCACCAGCAAGCCGAATGAGAGTATTCCCAGATATGAGACGTGGTCCATAGCATAACTACTATTGCCCTAAAGTTTCACAACAAAAGTTTAAAAAAAAAGTGATAAACGGATCTTGAAATGATTTGAAAAAAACCTAAAAGTGCCCATTTTTGGGAATAAATTGCCACCAGCAAGCCAAACAATATTTCGGCTCAATCACTTTCTCAACGGATTGCCACCTTCACACCAAATTCCAGAAAAATTCATTGAGCGGTTATCCGGGAAAATGCGTTCGCGACGGACGGAAGTACGGAAAGACAGACATACCTCATTTCATAGGACACTTCAGCCAAAGAGGGAGTCCACAAATGAGTGAACTACCAACAGTGGGGACAGTAATCGGAAATTAAGACTATAGCTAGCATCTAGTACGGAAATGGAAAATGCAAGCCAAACAGCTAAACCATCATGCCAGGCCGTCTATTATAACTACCATCCTTGGTCAATGTCTGAAACCAACAACAAACGGTAAGATGCTCAAGTACCGAGACAAACATGATCACACTATCCACAACAAAAATACTAGTAGATGTATGACAAATAGGTTTACTATGGACATGCACTGATTTTACCTTCTCTGCGAGAGAAACATTGCAATTTTTTGTGAGAGTCCTTTGTCAGAAGCAAGACAATACTACAGTTACTGTGTGGTACAAAAGTGCAATAGCAACAGTCAACCAATATTTTTTTACACATGCTCATTGGGCACCTCACCTTTTAAAACTTCTTCGAAACTCTGGTTTTGACATAAATAAGCCACCAAGAACAAAAGTTGTGTCCTAAGCTCAATGTACAACAACCAAGCATCCCTCCTTTCATATGAGCATTCAAAAAGTTTGCCTTAAAAAAATCAACAATCAACAAATTAGCATAAGCAATAAGATGAAGAACATAAGAAGCCATACCTTGAAGTAAATAGGTGCCATATCACCAATTTCTTTAGGGACAGGAATACATTCTACCATACAGTGGTTGCCTTTTCGAAGATTCTTGCATGTTTCCAAGAAAATAACATCTTCATCCTGAACAGTAATATAGAATAGAACTAATCAGACCCACAAACAATAAAATGCATAAACCCAGCAACGACCAAGGGCTAACCCTAGCTCACTCAGTTTTTTGAAGCTGACAAGAAATGGGCGAGGATTCCGCCCCTTTCATACTTTTGGTATGACTAATTTTTAGAAGATGAGTTCTGGCAAACAGAAAGTACATTATATTGGCAATAATTTGGCCTATTCATTTCTGCCTAAAGGTCAGGCACTTTTTCTATGACATGGTAGTCATTTTCTTTGAATTCTGCATGATTTTATATGTAAAACAGAAAGTTGTATTTTTTTGTTTCGTAAAAACTAAGGCTTCATAGTTACTTGAAAGATATGATTATTTAGTTGCCACAGGTAAGTAATAGCTTGTTTTAGTTTACTATACTTGAGTTAGTTTTTTTTCACAAAACAATAGAAAACATATTTCTTTTTCCATCTACGCTTATGAACAATATCTTCTAGACAATTTCTGGGTCAAAACAATCTCAGACGACTTTGAAGACAACTTGTGAAATGTGAAATTTGAAGAACCACAAATAACACAAGCGTAATGAAGTGTTCTTGAAACCTTATGAAAGAACCCTAAAACAGCCAGCTATTGACATAAATCGCCACCTGCATGCTGAAGAACAACCCATTCCTAAGTATAAAGCATGGGTAATAACATATGCTTTGTTGCCTTTAAGATCCACGCCAAAAATGAAAAGATAAGGCATTATGGACACACATGGAAAAAACCTGAAAATAGCCATTTCGGATGTAAATTACCATCCGCAAGCCTAACGAGAGTTTCCTCAGGCATGGCATATAGTTCATAACATACACAGAAAAGCCCCTATGAATCACAGCAAAAATGACAAAAAGCGGATAAACCACTCATGACATATTCGCAAAAAAACACTGAAAACCACCATTTTTGGACGCAAATTGCCACCTGTAAGCCAAACCAGATTGTCAGGAGACATTGCATATGGTTCAAAACATGTGTAGAGTTGCCCCAGATATTCAAACTAAAAATTACAAGAATCGGATGAACAGTTTCTGACACCTTTGAATAAAAAAACCATGAAAAACGCCATTTTTGGATGTAAATTGCCACCTGCAAGCCAAACGAGGTTTTCCGAAGACATACCAAATGGTTCACAACATGCATAGAGTTGCACCTAATACGCACACCAAAAATGACAAGAACTGGATGCACATATTTTGACATACTAGGAAACAACCATGAAAAACACCATTATTTTTTGGTAAATTGCCACCTGCAAGCCAAACGAGATTGCCCGCAGACATGGCAAATGGTTTATAACATGCATACAATTGCCTCAAATATTCACACCAAAAATAACAATAAACAGACTAACTGTTCACAAAATACCTGGAAAAGACCCTGAAAATAAGCATTTTTGAACGTAAATTGCCACCCGCAAGCCAAACGAGATTTTCAGGACACATGAAATCTGGTTCAAAACATGCAAGGTTGCCCCTAATATTCACACCAAAAATGAAAAGAATCAGATGAACAGTTTGGGACATATTTCGAAAAAAACATGAAAAATGCCTTTCTGCGTGTCTATAAATTGCCACCTGCAAGCCGAACGAGACTTTTCCCAGATATGACACGTGGTCCACAGCATAACTGCTATTGCCCTGTAGTTTCACACCAAAACCAAAAACTAGTAATGACCAGATTTTGAACTTTTCTTAAAAAGCCCTAAAAATGGTCATTTTTGGGCATAAATTGCCACCTGCAAGCCAAACAAAATTTTTTTCAAAATTCCGGCTCCATCAATCTTCCTCAATTATGGATTGTCATCTTCACACCAAGTTTCAGAAAAATTCATTGAGCGGTTTTCCAGGAAAATGCGTTGGTGACGAACGGACCTCATTTTATAGGACTCTTCCGCTAAAGCGGGAGTCCAACAAGTCACATAACTAGTGGACTCCCGCAAATTGAGAATTTTAGAGTAAGATCAAAGAAAAAATAAGACATCAACTGACGAAGTGTTCTTGAATATTTTGAAAAAAAACTGAAAACAGCCATTATAGGCATAAATTTGAACCCGCATGCTGAACAGAATATTCCCAAGACATAAGGCTTGGATCACAGCGTAAAGTAAGCCGCCCTTAAGATCCACCCCGAAAATCAGAGTTGTTTTTCGACATACTTGGAAAAAACCCCTGAAAATAACCACTTTTAGGCGTACATCACCACCCCCAAGCCTAACATTAACGAGATTTTCCCCAGACATGGCACATGGTTCATAACATATGCAGAGTTGCCCCGAAGAATCACACCAAGAATGCCAAAAAATGAATAAACCATTTATGCCATGTTTGAAAAAAACGCCAAAATAGCTGATTTCGAACACATATTGCCACGTGCAAGCCAAACGAGATTTTCGGGAGACATTGCACATGGTTCATAACATGCCTAGAGTTGCCCCAAATATTCACACCAAAAATGATAAAGAATCCTACGAACAGTTATTGACATACTTGGAAAAAACCCTGAAAATTTCCATTTTGGACGTAAATTGGCACCTGCAAGCCAAACGAGAATTTCCGGAGACAGGGCACATGGTTCATACAAAACATGTGCAGAGTTGCCCCAAGTATTCACACAAAAAATGACAAGAATCAGATGAACAGCTTTTGAAATATTTGGAAAAAAACATGAAAAAAACAACATTTTTGGATGTGAATTGCCACCTGCAAGCCAAACGAGATTTTGAGGAGACAAGGCACATGGTTCATAACATATGCAGAAATGCCTCAAATATTCACACAAAAAATGACAAGAATCAGATGAACAGCTTTTGAAATATTTGGAAAAAAACATGAAAAAAACACCATTTTTGGATGTGAATTGCCACCTGCAAGCCAAACGAGATTTCGAGGAGACAAGGCACATGGTTCATAACATATGCAGAAATGCCTCAAATATTCACACAAAAAATGACAAGAATCGGATGAACAGCTTTTGAAATATTTAGAAAGAACCATGAAAAATGCCATTTTTGGACATAAAAATTACCACCTGCAAGCCGAACAAAATTTTCCGGAGATAAGGCACATGGGTCATAACATGAGCAGAGTTGCCCGAAATATTCATCCCAAAAATGACAAGAATTAGATGAACCGTTTTTGACATATTTCGATGTAAATTGCCACCCGCAAGCCAAACAAGATTCTCAGGAGACATGGCATATGAATCAAAACATGTACAGAGTTGCCCCAAATATTCGCACAAAAAAATGACAAGAATCGGATGAGCAGTTTTTGATATATTGGAAAAAACCATGAAAAATGCCATTTTGGATGAAGGTAAATTGCCACCTGCAAGCCGAACCAGAGTTTTACCAGATATGACACATGGTCCATAGCATAACTGCAACTGCCCCGTAGTTTCACACCAAAAACTATACCAAAAAGTAATGAACTGATTTTGAAATATTTTTGAAAAACCCTAAAAATGGCCATTTTTCAGGCATAAATTGCCACCTGCAAGCCAAACAAACAATTTTTTCAAAATTTCGACTCCATCACTTTTCCTTAATTATGGATTGCCACCTTCACACCAAATTTCAGAAAAATTCATTCAGCAGTTATCCGGAAAAATGCGTTGGTGACGGACAGACTCATTTCATAGGAATTTCCGCTAAAGCTGGAAAAAAGCCCGTCCTGGTCAAGAGCTGCAAACACATGGACAGAACGGAGAACGTATAGCTTTCATAGCTGAGCTAAGTCACCATCTTGAACAGAATATTATCGAAGGTCATATAACTTTGATCCCACACAAAAAAATTCTAATTATTGACGCTAAGAACAAGATTTCCAAGATTCCTCTTCAAGTACTGCCAATAGCATCATGTTGTTATACCTCAATATCAAACGCATTTGCAAACGCATTTGCAAACGCATCCTCAAACAAATTTTTGGAGCGATACAAATTTTGAAACAATGCTTTGTATTAATGTTAGTTGCATTATTATTATATCTTAATTTTAAAGTTGAACCTAAGTCTTAAATCTTACCCATGAAAACAGAGAACAATATTATGAGGTATTAGAATAATTTGCGCAATACTAATTCTAATGTGTACACTTCCGCATGAAATTTACACAAGAATTGTTACTGCCCCTCGATGCAAGTGTACTTCTCAGAATTAATAAAGATACTATACCATTCGCAATATTAGGAAATGAATGACTTGCACATACCCTACTCATCTTTGCAAAGTTTACGAGACCATTTTCATCGAGAGTTTTACCGCCATCATGAGCAAAGAGCAAATCAGAGAGATAACACCCCAGATACGGAACGCATGGCGGGTTACACCTGAACAAATAGAAGAAAGAAATAAATAAACTAAATAATAAGACTTCTTTTTACAGAGGTACATTCCACACCAAGTACATTTAGCAAAAATTTTCGGTGGATTACTTGACACCACCATGGTCAGGAAGTAACATCAACAACAATTATTATTTAGTTTACTTTACACAGACAAGATGTCTCCACTAAAAATAGAAGAAATAAGCAATTATTTCATCAATAATTTCACATGCTACATCACATACAAGGTACTCCCTTTTCACTTTTCTGCAAGGAAAGTTAAAGTACCACCTAATCACAGATATTCTTTAAATATTGTACAAACAGCGATGTGACACAACACAAAGTGCTTTTGAAACTAAATAAGAATCATGTCATCAGCACAACGATAGTGCCTAACAAAAAGGTTTAGTTTATACTTCGTATGGTGTAGCTTCGAGGGTAGCAGAGCAAATACTCCTTCTCCCCGTATCAAATAAGTTACTTCAGAGCCCATGGAAAGACCCGTATCCATACCAGGGGGCATAATGAATAGGCCCCCTATCTAACTTTTAAAATATAATTTTATCAACTATAGTGAGAGTTATGAAACTTCGTGACTTTTCCTAAATTTACCCCGGGGCACATTTCTGAAAAAAAAATTCAGGGTGCTACCCGCAGAGTGTGATGGCGTCATTTTTTCATAGAGCAGTAAACTCGTAAAGCCGTTTTGAGTGAAAACGGTAGAAACTAAGATGGGGCAAACGTTAGAAAATTCCATAAGTTCAAACCGAAATGTATTTTTATCCCAATTTTGAAAAATGGTCATTTTTTGGCATTTTCAAGTATGTGATGCACTTTTGATGACGTAAGCAAAAATTGAGAGACGTCATAAATGAAAAAATTAAGTCAGATCATTTGTATTGTGACATACTTTATACCTTCCAAGTTTCACTAACACAGACTAAATCATTCTGAAGTTATAGAGGGTTAAAGGGATCCTTAGAATTATCATAGTTATTCAGTCCACAAACCTTCTTACACATTCAACTCATTTTACATCACAAGCCACAGCAAAGAAGTGCAATATTTTAGAACGGGGAGGTGTCATTGTAAAGGATGAAAAATGTATGGTACGTGTACAACTACTATCCTTTCGCTCACATTAGAACAGAAACGTATTTGGGGATTACAGTAATGCTTCGATTAAACGCCCGGGTCGTTTATTAAATTTTTGGACTGTTTAGGGGGTGTTTATTTGAGGGGAAGTTTAAAAGAGGGGGGCATGCATTACAATTTAAGAAATTCTTTTTTTTCCTTATGTATAAACTTAATACATCAATGAAATATGCACTAGATTACATGCCAATAATTATTCTTATTATCATACGAAATGTCAGCAACATAACTGAAGTGATAATGCAGTGAGGTACTAGTTTTACTTGTGCTAATTACTGTATCTCTAATAAACGCCCCTCTGGAGGGGGCATCTATTCGAGGGGGCATCTAACAGAGAGAATGTTTATTGAATAGGGGGTGTCTTTATTTGAGGGGGCATTTAAAAGAAGAGGGCCGATTAATTGAAGCACCACGGTAAGTAGATTATGGACACTAGATATGAATTACAATGAATGAATCAAGGCAACTGGTATTTAACCCAATACAGACACAACGAATATATCATCGACATGCAC
Organism: Scolionema suvaense; assembly: GCA_027575255.1. Lineage (NCBI taxonomy): Eukaryota > Metazoa > Cnidaria > Hydrozoa > Limnomedusae > Olindiidae > Scolionema > Scolionema suvaense. The sequence continues at coordinate 9,018 of JAOBRC010616007.1, forward strand.
TAAACTGACCGTTATAAGTTCATGCAAACATTTGCTCTCATACACATCAAATCAAGCTCTGTTTAATTACGTACATGTGAACAGCTTCACGAAGCTTTTTGAAAGATTGATCAGCACTCACTAAACTTTCCATATCAGTGAAAAATCCTTTGGCCTGCAACAGAAACACAACACAGAAATCAGGTTAATTGAAAAGTTATTCAAAGATATTTGGTCCATCAAAGATTTAAACAAGCACATTATACTGGCACAAGTACCTATTACTACCCAATAATAAATACTAATAAAGAGAATTTCATCAACTTGGGTGGTCTCAAACCACATTAAATGTCGGGAAAATAAAATGGAATAAAGGGCATCTAGAGTATTAAAACTAATAAATGAAAAATCATTAAATTTAACTTCGTTTGAATGGGAATGGGTACGTTCAACAAAAATACTTTTTTCAATGCCATCTAAAACAACATTCATAATTTGAGCCACCATGACACAGTCAGACTACCCACAATCTCTTACTTTAGGGGCAGAAACTTTCGCTGGCATTAACTTTCGCGTTTTTCTGTCATTTTTGCGAAAGTTTATGCCTTCGGAAATTCTAAACCATCAAAATGTGAAAGTTTTTTCACGAGAAATCATTGATATTTTTCAAAACACGAAAGTTTTTTCACCTTCAGAAAGTGAAAAAACATAATCAAAATCAAAATCATAAAAATGGGATAATTTTCAAAAGTAATGATTTATTTTTACTTTAATCGATGTCAACTACAATAGCACTTGGTGTTTTTTTTGTTTTTTTTTTTTGAGCTGCGAGCACTTCTCGGATGTCCCGATTATTTGAAACAGTAGTGCTTGTGGACGCAGACTTTTTCTTCCTTTTGCAGGGGGCTTTCAGTGTAACAACTGTAGGCGGCAATGTCATGAGGAAATTGAACAGATTTCCAACCGCTATGTCTTCACGCGGTTGGGTTGTGGAATTCTACAACCACATGGGTACGCCAAAACCGAAAGAAATTATCAACAGTGGGTGGAAAAGTGCTGCAGGTATTCTTGACGCATTAGAACTCGGTTCAAACAAAATGCCATCGATTGATCCTTCCAAGATATTGACCTGATGCTTTGTACTGATGTTGACCTATTTGATGATAGCCATCTCTTCGCAAATTGTATGTCACAGTTGAGAAATTTGAAGCGCTATAAGGAAGAAAGATTCAAGAAAGTGGCGACGATACTGGCTCAGAACGGGAAGAGGCAGATCATTAAATTTACTTCGCCTAAAATTGCATATTTTATACAGTTTTAATTACAATAAAGACCTTACGTGTGATTTAACGAATAAATTATTTCTTGGATTTTGCCCATTCGCGAAAGTTTTTTCACAATAATACGCCCCTGATTTTGAATTTAAGAAAGTTTTTTCCACAAAACTTGTTCCAAACATCGCCAAACGTGAAAGTTTTTGTCAAATATTTCGCGGTTTTTTTCGACAACTAAAGCAGTGTGAGCAATAATAATAACAAAACTGTAAAAATTTCTACATTTTGCTGAGCATACATAGTACAGTACAAAATCCCCCCTAAACATGCACTCCACCAGCATCAACTGTAAGCCTGTGTCATCATGCAACAAATCTGCTAAGCATAAATATTTTTGTTCACAAGTTCTGTTTAAAAGAAAACGCATAACAATACTGCAGATAAAATGACAATAACAATAAGAACTACAGTAAAAAAGATGAGGTAAACAGCGCAGCAAAAATATATGTAGTGTATAGACCTTTTCGCAAATAGTGGAACAAGTCTAGTTTTGCAATGCATTGTGGGATGGCTAGGGGGCAACAGCGAAGT
>JAOBRC010616118.1:0-10860 GCA_027575255.1 Scolionema suvaense
TGAACATTTTGACTTCGGGATTTTTTTATTGAATTCCTAGGCACCAGACCTAATAGCATATGTAAAGACCCCATTTAATGGTGAACTCCTTTAAAGTTGAAGTAAGGAATACGTTCTGGAACTTTATTGTGTGTATTTAGGGAGACACATGTCTATAATCAGATGATTGAGCTGTGTTAATGTCTTCCTTTCTTTTCTAGAGCAAATGAGAATTTCAAAGGTGCTTTTAGGTTTTTTTAGAGATAGCCATGTATTGTTGCTTATCGACACTGATGATCTATCTATTATGGTTGGCTCTCATTGCCATTAGCATTGTAAGTATGTTGTGTTCATCAAATATTTTGCTTGATGTCAGAGCACATTACACTCCATTAAGACTAGTAGTTGTATAGAGTTTGAACAAGAGGTTTCATGTGTTTTTGGTGGCTAATTTTTTTTGTAGCACTATTTACTGTGTAAGCTGAGTGTTGATACCTTGAAACATGTTGAAAGGTACATTTAGTTGCAAGTCTGGTTGCATGGGTAGCTACCACTTCCTTTAAATGAACTTTCCAATGTACTCCTGGTCTACTAACTTTGGCAAATCTTGAAGTTTGGTTTTACTAATTCTCATAGTCATCATTAGCCTGTATCATTTTCCAGGTGTAATGAGGTCCCACGCTGTGCTTGTCACTCTCTGGGATAGTACACTTCTTCATGCATTTGCACTCTATGGGATAGTACACTTCTTTATGCATTTGCACTCTCTGGGATGGTACACTTCTTTATGCATTTGTAACACCCAATGCTGCATTGTTCATCTCACCTAGTGTTTTGTGCTTTCTTGATTTGATGATGTATGCTTGTGTTTTCGTAACACTTTCATTTCTCACTCATTCAGCTCCTGGTTGTGCTTGTGGTCACTACAAAAAATGCTCTTCCTATAGTTACTCGATATAGGAGTGAGCACTATTTCCTGGACAAACCAGATGGCAAACAGGAACATTTCCCGTTTTTATTGGATAAGTCTTCAAAATCATTATCTGTGGTTGTTCCTGCATATAATGAGGAAGAGCGATGTGAGTTATGTATGCTTTGTCATATGACTTCTTTTACACGTAGAATGTATACTCTCCTGTTGAGCAATCATAAAAAAGTGCAGAAACATTAACCAGCTGTTATGCATAAAGCTTAATTGTTACCCCATGCAGTGAAGTGTCTATGCTACTTGGCCACACAAATTCAAATCTTCCCTTGCACCTCATCTCAACGAAGTACTATCTTGATATGTAATATATAGTCAATGCGGGCAATTATGACGCACTTCAAAATGTGGCTAATGATGGCGCACTTATGAAAATCCGTTTCACACGATGCAGCAAACTCCTAGGCAAGTGGTTTGAGATTCACGGCCTTTGTGCGTTATTCTAACAGTTGTTCCGCTACATGAAGGCACGCCGTCACCTTCATCTGCCGTGTAATTCCACATAGTTGCGGTGGTACTTTTACAATCCCAAATCTGACCCAATAAAATTTTGCTCCTTGCTATTAAAACTTTTTTTCCTTTCCAGCTCTCGCTGGTTGGACTCGATCAGGACCATGCATAACTCGAAGCTCATTTTTAGAAGAATGGGAGCATTTTAGGCTGCGTCCTCTAGGGAATAGGATGGTGTAATAAATTTTCTTTCATTTAAAAGCAACATGAATGGGATAAACTAATTCAAGTCCGGTTGAAAAAGAAACTATGTCCGTACGCCACGATTTCCTGCACGTGCGCCACGATAAGACTTTTCAGGGGTAGTTATGACGCACCAAACTTTTCTAAATATTTCCTTAATTTTCGGCTTTTATATGAACGGTCAGGGGAAATATGAAAGATAGGAAACGTCTGCAAGTGTTTGGCACAAAATTTGTGTTCTATCCATTGCCCATTTTTGTTGCGAATCAAATTACCGAAAAGTGGGCCATAATTTTCCACATTGACTATAACAATTCTTTGAATTCTATTAGCACGCCTTCAAATCGTAGTTCATTATCCTTTCTGCTCTATAGTGAGAATGTTGATGGAAGGAAACAGAAAAACCAAGCAAAGTAGTTTAGGAGATACACTTTTGAAACTTGCAAACCCATTTTCTGGAGTTCATTATCTGTGTTGTCACTGGTTCAGTAACAAATTGATGCTTGCATATGACTATCAAATGACTGGAAACCTCTGTACAGGTATTCAGGTGTCTTAATGTAACCTCAGAACCAATGTTGTTTCATTGTATCTTGTGTTCAGTGTCTGTAATGCTTGATGAAGCCATTGAATATCTGGAAGCAAGACATGTATGTATCGATTATTGTTAATTATTCATGTGATAAGTCAGCAAAAAGGTTGAAAGCTGACAAACCACTCATTCATATGCTGGCAATAGAAGAAATCTTGAAATTGTGTCCACTGCCCTCTAGCTAGAACAATGCGCAAAGCAAACTGCAGAACAATAGAACCTGTCCGTAAACCGTAGCAGGAGTTAAGTCAATACGTCAGCGTTGTCAGACTTTTTGTGTAGTAATTATGTTTGAATAATATTCTATATTAAGATGATTTTTATGGTTCCAGAGAGCATTACATATATACTAACTCGCACACATAATCTCCAGAAGCAGGTAGTAGCTAAAACAGTGGCAGAATTCTACTGTGTGCTCTAATCAATGGTTTCTATCTAAATAGACATCAGGGATATAACATGTCTAAATGCTTGCTAGTATCAAAGTTATTTTGTATGTCTTGTGTTCAGCAGAGCACTGATTTTTTTAGCTGCACTCAGATTAGCAAATTTTCGGATTATTGCCTGTTATACTACAGTAATATACTAGGAGTAGTTGTCACTAAATGCCATGCTGCCTTTCCAAGTCAGGCAAAAAAAACCCTAATCACATCAATACATCAATACACTGTAGTTGCATCACGGGACTCAAGAGCACATGGTTATTTTTGTAAGTTGCAGCCATGTGGCGTTCAAGACGAACATTCATCTAAGCCATGTGACAACTAATTAGATTAGTCGCTTTCAAGGAAACCACTTGAATTCCATCAATCATTGATGACTTGATAGAAATCTACATTTTCTCCTGCTCTCCCCTATCAAAATACAACAAACACTTTCCTGCGCACTGGATAGACTATAAACCATGCGGCAAGCATAAGCTTACCAGCATGGCAATCATTGTATACCTGATATAATTCCTTTGCTAGTGGTTACTGGGCTGTGTAAGGCCAACTTAAATGGAGCTTCTGGTTTGTGCTTGCACACGTCTATAAATAATTGGGACATCTTTATTATTTAGTTCTGACTTGTCGTACTCAATGACAATTTATTTCCTTTCCTTATGAAAGAGTGTGCGTTTCGTAGCAATAAAGAATCTTGATGGTTGTAGTAATTTTTTCCTATGCATCTATTCGTTTTGTAAATCAACCCATGTCACGTCACTACGACACCTGTTGTAGAATCTCATCTTGCTTACCGCCACTCGTTCTGTTGTCGTGTGAGATAGATATTCTATATTTGAATCAGGAGAAGAATGTTTGATCTGTTGGGTATTGCTCGCACTATGGTAACAAACTGGAATAAGTCAGAATATCTGGGACGTGTTTATTGCTCATAGCAAGGACAGATTTAGCTATTGCATGTCAGATTTGAATTAGATTAAGTTATTCTAGGTTTCATTTCTGTGAGAAATTTTACTCATATTGTGGTGCTGTTGCAGCCTTATAGTTCCTCTGAAATTATGTACACAGTCTCTCAAAATTGACTCATTCTTTGTGTTTGGAAGCTTTATTTTGTGAGAAAAGTGTTCATAACTATGCAGGTAATCTAGACATAGTGTTTCTTCAAACTAACCATGTTTTTGGACCCTGAAAACGATTTGCGCATGGATGTTCAAGATTTTCAGGATTTTTGACGCCCGCTTGCTAAGACCCCCCTGCCTCGCTTATCTAATTTTTGTAGAATTTCCGACGTCCCTACTATTAAGACCCCCTTCTGATAGGTACATTAGAGTATGTTGCTACTACTCTTAACAGTAACCCTGTTTTTGGAGCCCGAAAATAATTTGTGCTTAGATTTTCAACATTTTCATTATCTCTGACCCCCGCTTGCTAAGACTGCACTATTACCAAACTTGCCAAACTTGTCAAACTTATGAGCAAGAGTGCTATCATAGTCTGCTAATTCTGATAACTTTGCCTTATAGTTTTGTCCAAACTGTCACTGGAAATAGACGGTTTGGCTGTAGTCCTCAGATTCTGTTAACTTGCTTCTGTGGAAAACACACAAATCCATCCCCTGAAGTTCATATGAAAATCCAGTTGTTATCTTCCCTACACAAATGTGAGCCATAAAGTCTTGGTTGGAGATTTTCATAATGGGACACTGCACTGCAGGAGATCTTGGTTGCTTGAATGTCGAATTGAGATATGGGTTCTGCTAGTTATACTAGAAATGAGATTATTATAGAAATTACTTTATTGCAACCAGATGTTGGCTCATCTATCCTGGTAAGTTCTAGTCATCTAAGCTTTTCTGGGGGGCAAGTACAAGTTTGAGTGCAAGAGCATGACTGGGGACTGTCAAAAATCTTGTTGTCTGGACTAATTTCAAGACAAATTTCTGTTTCACCCAAAATGGAATGTCTTTTCCGCTTTAGGAGCTTACAATACCCGCAAGAGCCCATCTGCATTAATTGGCTTTGCTCATCTCACTTACTGGTTTGGGAATGTAAAACAAGAGTAATGTACAAGCAGGAATGTGCTAGTTGCTCATATGAGCCCCATGATTAGTAGTATTGTGTTGTTTGCTGTGGAAAAGCTGCAGAAAATACGAGTTTCTTTTCGATCATTATTCATTGATTTAATTCAGGTCAAGTTGATAAGCTGTTTCGTCAGAGCTGCAGAATATGGGTTTCTTCTTGTTCATTATTAGTTGATTTATCTCTACTTAGCCTGGGGAGGGGGGGGCAAATTGCCCCCGTGGTACTTTTTCCTCTGCGAAACGATGAGGGGTAAATTTTATTGTGCTGATACTTGCAGACAATTCACAAAATTTATCGGGACATCATCTGAACTGAAAATTTCAAATTTTGGTTCAAGTCCCGTTGTTCTATTGTTCATTTGTTAACATCAATTGGAAATACATGTCCAAGGCATCAATAACCCTTCTTTTGCCTTTAAACTTCTACATTGACCTAATATAGAGCCCTGAGTAACATATTAGTGCATAGAAACTCAATCTATGGCATAAATTTGCATAATTATGTCATTTTTAATTTGCCCATTCAAATTACACATTCCTATTGTCTCAAAACAAAACCATTGTTTACAGAGACTATAGGACAATGACAGGGGTTAATGGCGTATTTTTGAAGAGTTCGTACCAAGGACTACCTACCGTCCACGTTTCATGGCTATAGCATGTGCTGTTCCGGAAATATCGAGGGGGCCCCGATTTAACCTCCCCTTCCCCAGTCCTTATACATCCTCAAATAGCCCAGGCTAGGTAGGGTTAATTCAAGTCAAGTGGATAAGTTGTTTCGTCAGAGCTGCAAATTTTTACCTTCAATGCAAAGTAGCTATAGACCAGCACATGCTGTGGTGTGTGCAGGTTTTGTACTGCTGTTCGGGTTGACCTGTTTTTTAATTGAATGGCATTCGGTGACAATTTCTAGTTTTACTCAGAACTGCATTGTTCAACTATTTTAGAGTCAGGATGCATCCTTCACTTATGAGATTATCATTGTTGATGATGGTAGTAAAGATGCCACTTCAAAAGTAAGCCTGATTTTGTTAGTCATGAAGTTAATTAGTTTTTATGTTACAAGACTACCGTGCTGGGGCTGTGTGTATGAAGTTTGTGACTTTGAATATCTACTGACTACTTGTGCGTTGTTTACAGATTAATGGAGAACTGAGCGCTGCATACTTATTCCATTGTGCACAGCTTTTTTACTAGCCCTGACAATGATCAGCAATATTTCATGAATCTCTTGTTTCGACATAGTGAGCATATCTTGATCAGTAGTGAAATAAATAATTTTGAGATAATCACCCTTAAAGTCTAACATGGTCATACATGGTCTTTCTTTACAAATAGTACCAAAGTAAATGAGCCTTTCTTAACCAAGAGTGCTTGAAAAATATGTGCAATAAGCGATAAACAATAAGCATGACAAAAAAGCTATTGCAAAGCCACATGCAATGTTGGGAAATTGGTCAGAGAAAGAATACTTTTTGGTCTAGACAACCTCTGAGCTAAACACAAGGCTGAGACGCAAAGAGTACGTAGCAACACCAATGCTGAAGCCAAAAAAAACGTTGCCCATACGCTGTCGACGTCTGACTTTTAACGTATTGCCTACACTTGTGGTACTTTTTGGTACTCTATCGTAAGTATCGAAAAGTGCCGCTTACAAGCGTTACATTTTTTAGGATGCCAATGCTAAGCCGCAAAACCTAAAAGGGCAAATTTTGGGGAGTTTTGATAGAATTTATGTACCGTAATTTTGGCTCAAAAAATTTCTTCTGCGCCACCTGTTGATGGTGCCAGGTGTTTTCTTCAATGTGATTGGATGGAAATTTGGGGTGTGGTCATCAAAAGGGCCAATTTCGCCCCAAAACAATGATTTGGCTCCATAACAGTGTATGGACGTTTGATCCATTGCATTTGGGAAGGGTTTTTGCCTATTTGAAGTATTAGTGACTGTGTCTAGGGTCATAAGAAGTAGCTAGTCATGGCTCAATAAACTATAGCTTTAATTGTGGTGGTAGATAATGATGACGCCATCATTGCCACCTGCTGTTTTTGGGACTAAATTCAATTCCATTTTGTTACTTGCATGTAATGCTTTCATCATGCTTTGAAACACTCATATTTCACTCTTTTAAGGCTCAATTTCAATCAGCTTATTCTGTAAGTTTGTATGAATAGGAGAAGATAGCTGTTTGTGAAAAGGTATCATTTGTATCCTCGCATTATGCCGAAGGCGACGTGGTACTAGTAGATGCAAATACAGACCATTCTCTGTTATGTTTTGATATGTGTCACCTGGCTGCTCAGATTCTAGTACTCAGCTAACCAGCTGGATATTCACGTGAGAACATGAAAGCCAGGCTCCGATCTCCCCAGAAGTCTTTAGTCTGTTTATAAGGTATCAGATTTGCACATGCCTCCAGGCCTTCAAATAGCTGTCGGTCGTCGGTCAATGACTGATAGATTTAGGCCAATGACCGACAATAGACTACCTTCTGTCGGACATCATGAGCGAGGAATTTTTGAAGTCAAACTTTGCCAAATTCTTTGTTTTCAACCTGGCAAACTGACAAAGCAAACTACACTGTTGATGGCAATGTTTTTCATTTCTAGCATCTTTTATCATCAAGCTCTGTTGAATAGAAGCTGTATATTATAATTCATTTTATAAGATATAATCTTATTAACTAAATAGCTTGGCCTAGAGAAAGCCATTCTGATTCCTTTGTAAGTGTGAGTACGTTGTGAATAAAATGTTTGATTCTGTGTAGTGACCGACTGGAGAACTTTGTGACTGACAGATGGAAAACTTTATGACAGACAGAATGAGCGGTACCGTCAGTCATAGGACCAGTGTTTCCAGAAACGTTATTTCAAGGCCTGTGCCTCTAACATTTTGGTTAAGCATGACCAGGTGTCGTGGACAGCACTGGCCTCTATGACAAGAGGTAAACTGTTCCTTTGCTATTGGGCTGCAGGTGCTAATGTCTGAGTTAGATTAGACTAGGAACCATGGTCGGACCTGTCAGAGTCATGATGATAGTGAAAACTCGATCTGAGTGAAAACCCGAACGCAGCAAAAATGCTTTGATAAAGGCCTGCCATCCTTTACCAAAAATAATTTCATAGAGCCTGCTGACTATTGAATAATTTATTCAAAAGGCCCTTGTCCTTCTTTCCTCAATGAAAAAGGAACTAAGCCTGCAACAGTCAATAGTCTTCTTTATTTTATGTCTTTCAAATTTGGGTTACGGAAAGTAAAAACCATATCCAAATTTTTTTGATGCATGTCAGTTGCAAAATTTGTGCTTTTTATTAGATTTGCTATAAATGAATGCCTGCATTCAAGCGTTATTCGTAGGAAGGTGTGTGTGAGTGTGTGTGTGTGTGAGAGTGTTTCTGTTGTCAGGGAAGGCGTAAATTTAAAATTTGTACTAATCTTGGATGAATGGATATGTCTTGTCATCAACTGTGTAGTATCGATTGTTGCCCAGGGTTCGAAGTAGCGGTTCGTTATTCGTAAATTACGAACCGTTTCGTAAAACTTATGAGCCAATAAGCTCTCTAGCGCACACAGTTTACGAATCGATTTTCACTGAAATTGATTGAACAGCCCGCAGAAAGTCTGGTTCCTTCTCTTGAAAGAGCAAGAGAAAATGTCTCTGTAAAGAAAAAGCCTCATCAGTGATATATTCCCCAGTCAGATCGTGCGTTTAAGCCCCTTCGGAGCAGGACTTTTCGTTGTCTAACGATTTTCCTTCTAACTTGATCGTGTTGTGTAGGAAAGTGCCTAGTTCTCAGAAAAAAATATCTGCCAGCCAATCAGATTCTTGTCAGACTGAAAACTAAAATGGCGGTTACAGCTGTTAAGGAGTCGAAAGGTTTGAAGTGGAAGCATAAAAGTTGAGGTGGACGCTAAAAAACGGCTACGTAGAATGAGCTGACGGCCGCGGAAAAAGGATTTCAAACAGTCGAGTTAATGGTCATCACAGTATAAGCAAGCACATGAGTGATTTTTTGCTGCGCTTTCCCTGGAAAGGCACTGGTGTTTATTATGTGTGTGGCTATAAAGAAGTATGACTTACCTTTCCTCAATTATAGTCGCATACATAAGGTGTTTTGTTTGCCAAGCTCATACTGTGATCTTTCAACCAGGAAACAAGTGCAAGCTTATGTAGCAAACATGTATCAGAATGGCCATTTCCAGCAATCTGGAATGACCAAATTCAAAAATTTTCCCTCCGGCCAGTACTATGGTCTGGCCTGCGGGTGTCACTGGGTACAGTGCACAGGTAAACATTTATACGAATCACTTTCAAAAAGTTATTTCGAACCCTGTTGCCCCCCTTAATGTTTAATGAATGTTTGAAACTGCAATGAGAGTTGCAATTTTCCGCAGAGTTCTGTATTAGTCTCTGCCATATATTTCTGAATCGTCTGATTCTTCTGTATTGCTTGCAATTGAATCTCTTTCAATCGTTGCTGGTGCAACCCGAAGTTAAATTTTTAAACTTTCCATGTTCAGCTGTGTCAGGACCTTTCTCATCTCAGATTTTTAGACTTGGAGTATTTCGCCTTTCATGACATGCAGTGTTTTGTGAGTACTTCATCGTCAGAAGTTGTTTAGTTACTGAGATGAACCTGATAGTAGTCAATTTACTCAGTGTTTTGTAAGTACTTCGTCTTTATAATACACCACCAAACTACATAAACTCGACTTTACTTCTATATTCAATCCATGCATCATTCTTTAAGAGCTCATGCAGTCAGCCTAGTCATTGTATGAAGAAACTAAGGTACAGTAAATCCCAGTCATAAGATTTTTGACTAGATTATTTTGTGCTTCCCCAGTATTGAAGAGTCTACTGCACTCCTGTACAATCATGTTGATGGATGAGAATGGCCTTTTCTCAGAGGTCTCTCAAAATTCTGCCATATTGATTTATAACATCTCTTACTATAGATACGTATAGCATAGTGCCTGAAACCTGTTTGGTATCATTGTGTTCCTATGAGGCTGATTCATAGATTATATTGCCGGGAAATAATGTTAGCAGTTTGTATAAATGACACACTATGATTATAAGATAACCATTAATTAACCTTTTCTTTACATACCCTCCGCATAGCGGAGGGTTGAAACCCATCGAAATTTCCTGGAGAAATTTTGAACATTTTGCGCTTTATGTCCGTTTGCTGAATGGATGCGACAGTTGAAGCATTCTTGTGTATTTCATTACGTTCAAAATTCATACGTTATATGGTATGAACATAAAACTAGCGGGACCCGGCAGCCGTAAAATCAGCAAGGAGCAAAATGTACGACCGTTCACCCTCCGCTATGCGAAGGGCAGGGAAATTAAGTGCCAAAACCTCAGTAATGAAAGGGTTAAGAGACTTTAGAAGATTCTGTTGTCTGTATTTTTGTAGGTTGGCTTGAAGTATGTAGGTACTCATGGAACTGATAAAATTCGTGTTCTTACTCTTCATAAGAATCGTGGCAAAGGTGGAGCTGTCAGAATGGTATGTCTTGAAATTCTAATGCTGGTTATTGCGACATGCTAGGTTGATCGTGAAGAGGCTATCATTTGTTGAAGCTTGCCTGGGCATCATATTGAGCTGCGAGCTGCTTCTCTGTGTATTGACGTTTTCTTTTGTACTTACTTTCATGCTAACTTTAATTTAAACATGAGAGTCGGAATTTATAGATTGTAAGGCCTTGGTCAACAAGTTTCTGTCTTTCTGAAATAAGGGGAATATTTGTGGAAAGGTTTTAATGTTTTAATTTTTGTGTTTTTCTTGCGATTTCAATTGGTTTTTATTTTGACTGACCTTGAGCACCTAAATGCCTTTAATTTGCATTAGAAAAACACTTCACAGTACTGGTGCTCCTTACTGGCTCCATGAAAATACTGACATCATGAAGAGCTGAGGCCTATACAAACTTATTTTCATGGGAGTTGATAAACCTACATGAGTCAGGAGCTATGTTGAGTTTGTCGTAGTTGCATTTTTTGATAAAAATACAGGGACTGGTGGGGTTGGGCTTGATGTGACCTCTCCGCGATCTTCCAAATTTTACTCATGCACCATC